>APFE030595847.1:2569-82478 GCA_000404065.3 Pinus taeda
AAGTGCTCCTAATGAAATCAAGTTTTTCCTTAAATCTGGTACATGCCTCACATCAGTTAATATTCTAGTTGTCCCATCAAACATTTGTAGTTGTATGCTCCCAATCCCAACATTATTACATGTTACATCATTACCCATGTACACAAATCCATCGTTAATTTATTTAAGTCTGCTGTGCACCTGTACCAACAATTGGTATCAGAGCAAGTTGGAGGTGCTGGTGAGTGGATTCATTAAACTTTACATCTCTGTTGATGATGATTTTGCGGGTAGTAGGATCCCACAATCTATATCCCTTTGTTCCAACACCATACCCAACAAAGATATACCTTTTAGACCTTGGATCTAACTTAGTTCGCTGATGTTTAGGCACTAGAGCATATGCATCACAACCAAACACTCTGAGTTTAGAATAGTCACAAGGGTGTCCTTTCCATATAGCCACATTGAAAGCGCCGATTGCGATATGTATATATTGTTAAGTTATGGTATGTTCTATGCTTATAATAGTTTACTTCTTTTTCTGATTATATTCCACAGATTAGCAATCACATGTACATAAAGTAAAGTGCAGATAGAACATTAAACGATCAACAGAAAACAAGCCAAGGCAAGAGACATAAGATGTGGTGGCTAGCTAGGGACAAACCGCACAATGTGTGGGGAAAACCTTTGATCAAATCTTCTTTTATCTTCAATAATTCAGTAGAGAGAAATAGTACAATAAATCTGATTTATATCAGCAGTAGCAAACCCTAGATTAGCAGCATCTGGATTAGCGGCTTCATAATCAAACTAGGGCAGATGATATCTCACAAACCGAATGTCGGATCGGCATGATTCCATCTCCAAAAGTTGTGGCTTCTAGAGGAGGTTCAGATGAACTATAGTGCAGTTCATATGAGGAGATCTTCTAGTCCACGCAGGTCAAACTTTACTTCTGCAGTTGCAGCTTTAGTTCCAGCAACTTCCTTCAAAGTAGGGCAGTCGATATCTTGAAAACTGTCCGTCGGATTGACTTGATTCCACCACCAAAAGTTGTGGCTTTTAGAGGAGGTTCAGATGAACCTACAATGAAATTCAGATGAGGAGATCTTCTAGTCCACGAAGGTCAAACTTTACTTTTGCAGTTGCATCTTCAGTTTCAACAACTTTTGGCTTCACATGTGTGAGGGAGAGACCCTTTTCTGTGCAGTAGAGAAGAGACTATTTTCTGCACAGTAGAGAGAGAGAGATGTGATGAGATGAGTGAGTCCAAATGAGGAAGATTCCTCCTATATTTATACACAACGTTGGTGTTTGAATAGATGCAACTGTTGGGTTTCTAAGCCTACATGAGTTGTAGGTCGGCTTGATAATAATTCCATAATCAAAATAAATTCATATCTCCATGAATACTTATCGGAATCGGATGATATTTATATCAATCCTACACCTATCAACAAGAGGAATCTAATAAAAATATTATCAGCCATGAATAAGATGACCCACATGAAGTTTTTCCATGGTTGCCAATTTTAACACTCCCTCTCAACTAGGGAGAACTTTAGCTGCAATCTGTCTATTGGTCGTTACTATTCATTCATCAAATGCAGTACCCTGTACAACTTGACCCTTGCCTTGCTCTGCGCTATTCTTCCTGTTCTGCTTTGTCTTGTTCTGCCCTATATTGATCTGTATTGTTCTGCTTTGTTTTGCTCTGCTCTTGCATTGTTCTGTTCTGCTATGCTTTTGTCCGAATTATGAATAAGAAGAAATGATAGAGGATGTATCATACTGACTCAAAGTCAGTCTCAGAGTATGTACCATTGGTCACAGACCAGTCTCAACCAACCCAAAGTCAGCGTCATAGTGAGTACAACTCCACTGGTCCCAGACCAGTATCATCCTCCACTGACTCAAAGTTAGTCTCATAGTGCGTACCACTGGTCCCAGACCAGTCTCAACCGACCCGAAGTCAGCTTCATAGTAAGTACCACTCCTACCACTAGTCCCATACCAATATCGCAGTCTCAAAGAGTGTACCAATGGTCCCAGACCAGTCTCAACTGACCCAAAGTCAACGTCATAGTATGTACCACTCTTACTGGTCCCAAACCAGTACTGCACCGACACGAAGTCAGTCTTAGAGTATGTACCACTGGTCCCAGACCAGTCTCAACTGACTCGAAGTCAGTGTCATAGTATGGCACGACTCCTACCACTGGTCCCAGACTGGTATCACAGTCTCAGAGAGTATACCACTGGTCCCAGACCAGTCTCATTGATCCCAGATCAATGGAGGTCATCCTAGTGTAGGGATTACAGTAGATACAATGATGCATCCATCAGTACTACTATAGTCCCTAACTTCATTTCCCTACTCATTGATCAGATGAGAGGTACTTCCCATGAGTCCTAGACTGCATGGGTAGGATGCCTCGATAGGAGAACTAATCAATCCTATCCTCACAGGAGAACACATCAATCCTGCTACAATCACCATGGAGAACAAATCAATCCAGGCCGCCATGGAGAACACATCAATCCAGGCTTCACAGGAGAACACATCAATCCTGCTACAGTCGCCATGGGGAACACATCAATCCAGGCCTCATAGGAGAACACATCAATCCAGGCCTCATAGGAGAACACATCAATCCAGGCCTCA
The DNA here is from genome assembly GCA_000404065.3 of Pinus taeda. NCBI lineage: Eukaryota > Viridiplantae > Streptophyta > Pinopsida > Pinales > Pinaceae > Pinus > Pinus taeda. The sequence continues at coordinate 5,220 of APFE030595847.1, forward strand.
TAGGAGAACACATCAATCCAGGCCTCATAGGAGAACACATCAATCCTGCTACAATTGCCATGGAGAACACATCAATCTAGGCCTCACACGAGAACACATCAATCCTACTACACACCATGGAGAACACATCAATTCAGGCCTCACAGGAGAACTAATTATCCCACTACACAGGAAAGCGAATCATCTTGTCCCACAAGAGAGCGAATCATCTTGTTCCAGTGCACACCACCAGGGGAGGGTGAGTCACCTTGTGGTCGTATGTTGCTCCAGTAAGAACCGCAAGCCCTCAAAGCTCCCAGAGCTTAATGTATGCAACATGTAGGACCCTTGTACAAGGGTTTATTGATGACTCCAAGTCATTTGGGAAAATCACATATTAAATCTTTCCTCGGGGTTTTGACAAGGTGTATCGACCCGTACATCATCTTAATGCAATGGAGCCTCCTTTCTCATTGACTTACCATATCCCAGATGATGTCTTTTTTCTGGAGCAATCGACGAGTACAAGATTCCTCAATAATCGAATCCCACCTCTAGTTGTTACAAAGAATCATAGTGGTATGTGTTCAAACAACTCACTGAAGAGCTTCCCCAACCAGGCAACTTCATACGAGTTCATACTCATAGATATGTATCCGGTCTCGGCGGTGCTTACGGCAACCGACTTCTGCTTCCTACTCATCCATTATATCGAAGTAGAATCCAAAGAGAAACAACACTAAAAGTGCCCCAATGATCCTCCACACTACCTACCTAATTAACATTCGAATAATCATGCAGTTTCATATTTCTGGCAGTGTATCTCAATCCATGAGAGATTTTGTCCTGAAGACATCTCAGAAGATTCTTGGCACCAATCTAGTGAGGCTCAACCAAATATGAGCTCATAATGCTAACTGCAAAACATATGTTTGGACGGAGGTTCACCAAGAACATCAACGCGAATGAGTTTTTGAAAGTCAGAGGCATTTCCCAAATCTAGTTTGACATCACTACCATATAACTTCTGAAAGTTAAGATCCTCGAGGTAGTCACAGGCTTGCAGTCCATCATACCGAATCATTCCAATATCTTTACCACATATTTTCCTTGAGATAGGAAAATTTCCCTTGGCTTCTGCCACACTTCAAGTCCTTGGTTCTTCATTTCAAATTTAGAAGCCAACTCCCTCTTACATTTGTGAATGAGAGGGTATGCACCTATTAGAAAGAGGTCATCCACGTATAGCACCAATTTGAGAGGTTTTTCATCTTCAACCTTAAATTAAAGGTTAGGATCGGCTTCACTCCTAGTGAATCCCAGCTTGATCAAGTAGCTATCGATCCTCTCATATCATGCTCGGGGTGCTTGGTTCAACCCATAGAGAGCCTTCTTCAACCTGCATACATGAGATTTTCAATCATAAATCCTTCGAGTTGCTCCACTTAGACCTGTTCTTTGATCGAACCATGCAAGAATGCGGTCTTGACATCCATCTGATGTAGGTTCCATCCTTGTGAAGCCACAAGGGCTATGATCAAGCGGATGGTCATATATTTGGAAATAGGTGCAAATATCATAGTATATACCTTCCTTCTGGGAGAAACCATGAGCAACAAAATGAGCCTTATACTTTTCTGTACTTCCATCTGCTGCATGCTTTATCTTGTAAAGCCATTTGGAAGTAACAACTATCTTGTCTTGGGGTCTGGGAACTACTTCCCAGACATCATTCTTCATAATAGACTCATATTCTTCAGTCATAGAATCCTTCCATACTTGATGCTTGACGACATCTGAGAATAATGAAGGCTCATTTTTTATGATCGTGCTTATGATGGTCAGGTATCCCTGATGTCTGTTAGGTTTCTTACTTTCATGAAAGGTTCCTTGGGGTGCAGCATGTCCTTCAACATCATCAAGTAGCCCCCTAAGCCATGAAGGCCTCTTTCTAGAAGAGGAAGGCTCATGTGGAGGAGGATCAGTCGAATCCGTGGGTTCTTCTACATTAGGCATTGATTCATCATCCTTTTCTTTCGGTTCCCTGGTGTCGGCTTCTTGAGAGCTCCTCAAAGTTGGAAGATTGTCCACCTTGATGAGAGCAATATGTTCGTCAAAGGTGACATCATGACTAATCACGACTTCCATTTGACCGACGGTGAACATTTATTCAGGAGTCTTGGAACCCAATGCTTGATGAGGGCATCGATTTTGTACATATATAGTGATGTTTGTAGTTTCAGCCCATGGAAACTTTGGAAGTATTTGATCATATAGCATGGCCCGGACAACTTCCACAATCATATGGTTCTTCCTTCCCACCACACCATTATACTCAGGAGTATGTGGTGTAGTAGTCTCCCTCTTAATGCCAGCCTAAGATATGCCTGAGTGAACCAACTGTAATATATCGGAGATCTTGCTTTGGCTTGAGGGGAATGGTCCCCTTTTGATCTTTCCTTCGGCACATCTTGAACATACACCTTCTTTCTCTACTCAGAATTCGGGCATCCCTGTCACCATTTGTCTTACACCGAGTATAGCTTTGTAATGAAGGGGGGAAAACCTTTGATGCTAAAGGTCGGACTGAAGAGATGTGTCATAAGATATGATACCTAGCAGACTTCCATCGACTTGATATAATGAATCAACACGAAACCCAAGAGTAAAGGAATCTTCAACATTATTTTTCCATATACATACCTTGCCATCGCTAAAGGTTACCTTGTAGCCTTCGTCTTCCATTTCCGAGATGGACACTAGGTTCTTTTTGAGGTTAGGTGCATTTAATACATCCTGGAATTTTTAGCCTTCTTGAGTGGTTGTCCTCTTCCTTGATTCCTAGCTCTCCTCTTACCTATGCTATTGAATTTGTCATTCCTTTGATTGCCATTAGAGGGATTTTGATCATTGTCCCGGTGTGAGTCCTTTCTATCAGGGCACTCCCTTACATAGTGACCTGCTTTATCGTAGATGTAACATCGTCCTTTTCTTCCACCCTTAGGTCCAGCCTTTCCTTTTGATTTAGTCTTGGAATTATTTCTTTTCTTAGCATGAGAAGAAAAGGAAGTAGGAGGATCTTTACGCATGGGCATTTCTTGCTCTTCTACCCTTGTTTCTTCTTGAATGCATCTAGCCATTAATTCCTTGAAACCAGGAATTACATGATTGTTCAGAAGAGTAGTCCTGAACACGTACCATTCGGATGGTAATCCTCCAAGAGTTGTGAGTGCCATTTCCCTATCAGCAATAGTCTCCCCAATAGATAGGAGATTGTTATTGATCTCGGTGCTTCTTAAGAAGTATGCTTGCATACTCTCATCTTTACCCTTCTTGATTTCCCTCAACTTATTTCTAAGAAACAAAACTTGATTTGCATCATTAACTTTAAATAAACTCCCCAGTCTATCGTAGATTTCCTTGGAAGTGTTGAGATTAGAGATGTAGGCCACCAAGTGCTTGTTGATAAAGTCTCGGATGATCTTCTTCGTTTTGACTTCTCTGGTTTTCTATTTGTACCTGGCAGTAGCGGATGCATTTGATAAAGGCTCAACAATATTGCATCTTACATGGTCCAGCACTCCTTGATCTTCTAGGGTTAGATTGATAGACATCTTCCATCCATGATAGTCAGCTTTCTCACGGAGCTTGTCGTTGGCAGGAAAGAGTGTTGAGGACCCCATAGTTCTTTTAGGATAGCCTTGCCAATCTTCTCTTCGGTGATTTCTCTTGCTCTTGCTCGGGCTATGTCTTCACCTTAACTCCGATTCCATGTTAAGTTATGGTATGTTCTATGCTTATAACAGTTTACTTCTTTTTCTTATTATATTCCATAGATTAGCAATCACATGTACATAAAGTAAAGTGCTGATAGAACATTAAACGATCGACAAAAAACATGCCAAGATAAGAGACACAAGATGTGGCAGCTAGCCAAGGACCAACCCCACAATGTGTGGGGAAACCCTTTGATCAAATCTTCATCTTCAATAATTTAGCAGAGAGAAATAGTACAATAAATTTGATTTATATCAGCAGTAGCAAACCCTAGATCAGCAGCATCAGCATTAACGGCTTCATCATCAAACTAGGGCAAACAATATCTCACAAACCGATCGTCGGATCAGCTTGATTCCACCACCAAAAGTTGTGCTTACAAAGGAGGTTCAAATGAACCTACAACACAGTTCAGGTGGGGAAACCCTTTGATCAAATCTTCATCTTCAATAATTTAGCAAAGAGAAATAGTACAATAAATTTGATTTATATCAGCAGTAGCAAACCCTAGATCAGCAACATCAGCATTAACGGCTTCATCATCAAACTAGGGCAAACAATATCTCACAAACCAATCGTCGGATCGGCTTGATTCCACCACCAAAAGTTGTGCTTACAGAGGAGGTTCAAATGAACCTAAAGCACAGTTCAGATGGGGAGATCCTCTGGTCCACGCAAGTCAAACTTTACTTCTGCAGTTGTAACTTTAGTTTTAGCAGCTTCCAGCTTCACGTGTGAGAGAGAGACCCTTTTCTGTGCAGTAGAGAAGAGACTCTTTTCTGCGCAGTAGAGAGAGACAGATGTGATGATATGAGTGAGTGCAAATGAAGAAAAGTCATGTTATATTTATACACAAATGATGATGTTTGAAGAGATGCGACTGTTGGGCTTCTAAGCCTACATGAGTTTTAGGTCGGCTTGATAATAATTCCATAATCAAAATAAATTCATATCTCCAGGAATACTTATCGAAATCAGATGATCTTTATATCAATCTTACACCTCTCGACAAGAGGAATCTAATAAAAATATTATTAGCCATGAATAAGATGACCCACATGAAGTTTGGCCCTAGTTGCCAATTTTAACAAAATGTACTTCCATCCTGGATTCCCATATCCAGTAATTATCTGCGTCAAAATCAGCGGTTGGTACACAATACTCACTTTTTTCAAATTTTGTTGTACCTAACTTTGAAATCCTTGCAAGTTGCTTCTTTGACTTTCCCATCTCTATGCTCTAAAAATTGCCTTCCAATGGTTAAGTTGTTACTGAAGGAACCAAGCTCTGATACCAATTGTTGGAAATACTGAGAGGGGGGTGAATCAGTGTTTCTTAGCAATTAGCATTTTTAATCTTTTTCAGAGCATTAGTTAATCTTCAGTTATTACTATGGTTCTTCAAATTATCATAAACAATAATCAACAGTAGACAACACCATACAACAATGCAGAAAAATAAAATAGAGTACATATTTTTAGGTGGAAACCCCCCTCCAAATCAAAAACCACCGAATGCTTCTTTAGTAATTGTCTTCTCCCTGTTCAAATATAATTGATTACATCAAGATTTCAGCTACAACTGAGGGAGGCATCAACCCCTAATTCACAGGCTACAACTTGTAGGACGTTACTAGACCCTAATATCCTGTTGCAACCAGAACGATGCCCCAACGCCCTACAAATCAGGCCACAACCTGATGAGTGCCCCAACACTCTGTTTACTAGCTATTGTCGGAAAGGATGCTTCGCTGCTTTGTTAGTTTATCAACCACAACTGAATGGATGCCACAATGCCCTGTGCAAGCCACAACTTGCCCTAGAACCACCCTACCACCCTGAAGTGTTCTCAGGCCACAACTTGAAGGTGACTCCAATCACCTACCTTGCACCACCCTGCCACCCTAACGAGCTAGAAGACCATGTTTCACAATTTTCACTCTGGATCCCCCTACGCTCTAAATCAATATAAGAATGTTGTAATGAAGATAATGTGTATCCTGTCAAATCTTGGTAGCCACTAACCATTGTACAATCCTGCTCAAGCTGACCACTACACAATACTACACATCAAGGCCTCACTGCTAATGTTGCCAAGTCAACTAACCACTGCACACGCTGACCACTATACAACCTGTCATCATTGATCACTGCCACTGCTCAACTGCGCATCACTGTCACTACTCAACTGAACATGAATAGGTGAGCATTCACGAGCTCACAAACTGGCTACCAACTGCACGTCACTGCATTGCACTGCTTACGAATGAATAAGCATCAAAGCTCATATGCAGGCAACCCACATCCCTATACCAAACTACTTGTACCGGTCACTAAAGTGTGATGATGGCTCAAACCAAGGTGCCTCGGGTCATCTCTATGACCTGCTCGCAATGCTCTCAAACTTTGCCCAAGGGGGCCTACCTGCATATGTTTTATTGTCGTTGCTCAGATAGTCAATGTGCCATCATCATTTATTGTATCATACCAAGTAGATCAGTGTCACATAGGAATTGTCATGTCAATGGTTTGTATCTAGCTGTTGTGAACTAAAAGTGAAACAATATATATGTACTGCTACTATCACAATGTCATTTTCAAGGTATCAATGCCAAATCTATGTGTCAACTCATTGTCAAGTCTTGTATACTTATATGTCAAGTCAACATGTCATGTCTTTCTAGCAAGCAACAGTTAACTATACATATATCTTGGATAGCCAATTAAATCACTGAGGTCGTTGTAAGTACACATTATCACAGACAATTCAATCAGGTTACTGTATTATTTTTACAATCCGTAATTCATCATAATGAATGGCATAGTTACACTACTAAATCATATGAACAATAGCACTGCTGCCATCACATCAAGTCAAGTCAAAGAGTTATGTCAAGTCGTGTCATTGTTTTCACTATTACACTAGGATTGTCACAGAGATGTCTATATGTCAACAAAGTCTAGTCATCAAAAGTCATTATCATCTTTACAATCTCAGTGTTTTGAATTGTCACAGGATCGCATGAGGTAAGTGTTATGGCATAATGATTATTTGTTACTTTACTTTGTTTCAGAATTGCAATGAGAGTTTCGTCAACAAGATGCTAAACCAATCATTGGCTTAGTGCATTTGATTCCTGAGGTTACTTGTTGATATACAAGGAGATTATTGTCAGTGTCTTAAAGTGAAATTCAATGTCATATATTGACAAGAGGACCTCTGACTAAGGTGTCTTTACATTCATATTTTTTTCAACGATAAAGTAGGTGCCAATGCAATTCTAAGATACATCCAAAGGTCCAAAAAGAAAGGGAGACTGACTAATGTGCAAATGAACACCTATTCCAAACTTCAAGTCTTTTACTACATATCTATGACAGTTTGTTGGTTCGTAGTTTCAGTGCATAATCATGTCACAGTTGTGTCATGTAAGGGTCGTCATCCACCTGCAAAAACAGTTTACCCAAGCGAATCGAAATGGCCAAAGGGAAAACCTGTGATAAATGCACTAAAACAGTTTTGTGCCCTAATGAGGACCTACTCATAATGCCCAGTCGAATCACTAAATTTCAAAAACAGAAATGATATGGATACTCCTTCCAGGATAAGTGAAACCATCACAAGATACAAAAAAATTGCAATGCAGAACCCTACTCTAAATCAACCTTCGTTGGTCTGCAATTTTGACCTTAAATTTCAGAATTTGAGTGGTATTTGCATCATGGTTATGTTGTTTAAGGACCGCACCTCCAGTTGTATTAAAAAACTAACTCAAGTAAATCCAAAACAGAAGAATATGCAATTCACTGACCTGTAACAAGACTACACTTAATCATTATAAGATTTCGTTGTTGTTTTGGAGATATTTCACTCTTAAACATTCGCTCTTTTTGCAATACCCTTTAACAAGAACAAACCTTCAAAAAACACCACCCAAACATGTGACAAACAAACCAAACTCACTGAGGTTTCTTCTTCAAAAAACACCACCCTAAGAAATTTGTACACTAACCCTCTTTGGTGTGTTTTTTAGGTGACACATGAGTGTATTAAGTCAATGATTGATTTATTGTCTTTGGTTTTGAAGTTGTGTAACTTATATTGGGTGAGATTACAGTGATAAACAATGTCATATGTTGAGACCTGTAATAGCAGGTGTCATGTCACTACCCCTTGGGTTTTTAGCCCAAAAACTGGCGTTACTAACTTTAATTGTAAATATCTCTCAAACCAGGAGGCCTCTCGGGGCGTACCACGTATCAACAAAAAGAACATCTTTTTGAGGAGAATCTAATGACATAGATCTCCGACCCTAATCTCAATAATTTGACCTACCAAAAACCCTCGACCAAGTCAGGGCACATCCTCAATCCAGGGAACCTAAACCCTAGGACTTGGGTTTTTAACCATCCAACCGTATAGCTGCCATCTTGATGTAATCCGACAATTATAAGAAACATCCATTAACCATTTGACATCAATGATTAGTGTTTTTGGTCAAAGTCAAACCCAATCAACTCCATGGGTTGACATCAACGACAACACCAGCCAACAAGATCAACGTTTGAGATTAAAACATAATCACTAAAGTAAATTACTTTATTTTTCCAAAGTTTCTTTAGCTCAATTGGCCAACATAATAATTTTCCTAAGTTGAACTTAAGCCAAGTTACATTAGCAGCTTTCTTATAATTGAGCAAGTGTTCCAAGGAGATCTGTAGGCAACTTCTGTACGCCTAGACACTTAAGCCTGTGCAGAAGTACCTGCCCAACCTACAAATAACACCACTTTGTATAAGAGTATTTGTATGCTAGTTTAGAGTCAGATGTGTAAAAGAAACATCTTTTTCATGTTTGACTAGAAAAGCATGATTAACATTCCAAATAAAACCTTGACCTTGAGACAATATGTCTCCTACCAGTATGAACTTTTTTACACTAGCTTGCACCCAAACTGTTTGACAAAAGGTTTCTAAGAAGTTTTGTAAGATTTGTATAACTATTTTGATGATATTGATAGAATAATGATCTAAAGTTAACTTGGCAAGTGTTGGTAGTCTGGGAATTACATATTCATTATCCTAGAAATAAATTTCGAAAGTTAAATCTAAATCTTACACTTGCTGCCACCTTTTGACTTTGCTGCATAAGGTTTTGTGAAAAAAGTTTGGTGAAATGCACAATTGAACCTTTTCTTTACATGGACACCAGACATGCTATCATAGAGCTCTGACATAACTTAGATTCATTTCCTGGACAGCTGAGACAAGAGGCAACCCGCACCACCTTTGGTTCATTACACTAAGAAATTGTTACTGTCATGTTCACATATCTTCTTGCAGAGGGAAAGATTGCATTCCATTCATTTCCAAAATAGCGAATTGTAAAAGGTTTTAAATCTGATGTTTCACAAATTGTAAAAGCGCACCTATGATGCGAATTTGTATGGTGATGGCAAAACTAAATTGCAAACATACAATTTTGTTCTTTGATCTAAGTATTATTCCCATTTTTTTCTATTTGAAATGCAGATGCCAGAGTTTAGAAATTCCCTATTATGACATCTGTAGTTGCCTGTTCTGACCTTGTTTAGTCTGAGTGCCCTTCTGCTGAAAATTTTGTGCTCTCAAGCACTTATACCCCTGGCTAGAAAGTAGATCTAGAATTGCTCTGGCTATCAGCATTGCATGATTGCATAGGTTGTTTAGTTTCTTTTGTTCCCTCTTAAAAGAAAAGGAAGAATATTCCCCTTCTGCATGCACAGACGCAAAGCAGAGAAACAACCATCCTTTTTGTGACTGGAACCCTTTTCTCCTACTGTTGGATCCTTTGCAGAGAAAACTCCCTTCAGGTGACTTACAATCACAGAAAAAATGTAGAACAAAGTAGGATCCTAGGTGACAGTGGGTCTCTTCCTACAGTGGCTCGCTTGTTCCCCTCGGTTTGCTACAAACATCAACCTTTCCTACCCAAACATGATGAATTGGGTGGTAACACACCTCATCCAGGGCAACTTGAACCCTGGTGAGAACATATCACGAACCCTGCTTGAATGAACCAATCAATATAAGTGTAGAACCAGACTATTTTCTATTTAGTTTAATGTGTCTGCATGCACAGACACAAAGCAGAGAAACAACCATCCTTTTTGTGACTGGAACCCTTTTCTCCTACTGTTGGATCCTTTGCAGAGAAGCCTCCCTTCAGGTGACATACAATTGCCTGAAAATGTAGGGGAAGCGGGATCCTAGGTGACTCTGTCTCTTCCCTCCCTCATTTCCCTCGGTTTGCTACAAATGTTAACCTTGCCTGCCCAAACGTGATGAATCAGGTGGTAACACACCTCATCCAGCGCAAATTGAACCCTGGTGAGAACATATCACCAACCTCGCTTGAATAAACCAATCACTATAAGTGTAGAACCAGACCATTTTCTAAACAGTTCAGTGAGAGTGCAAACAGCAGATATCTTGTCTTAGAGCTATGTTACTGGATCCACGGGGGGCAAGTTGCAAAAACGCGGATCCCTGAATCTGAAACAGATTCGGATACAGATCTGTCTTGATACTTGTGAGATCCGCCAAGAAACAATTCTAAATATTCTGGGAAAATAATAATGCATACAGGAGCCGTTTCCCATCTCGACCGCAGATCCCATGGCTTCGGAAGCATATTTGGCAGCGACAAACTTTGTAACGTGCATCGCTAATTCACTGTTCCATTCTTTGCATTTTGGCATTTGTTTTAGAAAATTTTACACCTCCGTTTTGCCATCTTCTAAAATGAAATCCTCATTTCCTCATCGCCCCTTATAGTAACACTCGCGGCATGTTGATTGTAAAATAATTATAATCCTCATTGCCCATTAAATTTAAAATAAAATAACGTGAACCGTAAACTTTAATATTTAAAATGTTATTTAATTATAATATAAATGTACGCAAATAATAATAATATAGAGTTTAACAGACCGTGAACCGCCAACCTCATAGTATTATAAAAATAATACTAATTTTATAAATTTTGACATAGCAATTAAAATTTAAGAAATGATTATAAAGTTTAATTATTGAATTATAATATAAATGAAAAAAAAAAACACAATAAAAATTATAATGATTATTGGTTGGGTGTGATGCGGCTATGCCGAACATGTCGTCGCAACCTGCCCATGGTAACTAAAAATACTTCCCACTGTTTACATTTATTTTACTATTTACATCACCACTCAAGTGGTCGCTTTTTCTCTTTGGTTAGAAATGTATTAGTAAATTTTTATTGCCATAACCCTAAAAATAGATATAAATTTTCTATAATTTTTAATAAGTGGCCAATCTCTATAATATTTAATATACAATTAAATATGATATAAGACATTTAAAGATGCTTATATTATAAACTATTATACCATAAATAATAATAATACTAAATTAAACTATAAACTAAATTATAAAAATAATTTATTGTGTAGTTTTCAAAAAGTGATAAATAAAAAAAAAAATTAACATATATACCTAAATTAAATTATTTAAGTCATTGTTTGTTTTCTATATTATTTTTTATGTTTACTCTTCATGAATGTTGTTCTATGTTACTTTTATCATTTTATTTTATTTTAATTTATTGGTCACAATAATGTGTTTAGATTTATAAATTATTTAATGATTTCATTTCAGTGCTAATGTTGTTATTCATGAATGGTTTTTTGTTTTGAACTTCGAATATGGTTTTACCTTTTTTTTAATTTTAAAAATATTATTATATATTTTTGTACTTGACGTATCCTTGCCATATCCAGATCCTAACTTTTCAAAAATTTGGCGGATCCATATCCGAATCTGTTTCTGTATCCGGATTGTTTCCGTATCGTGGTAACATAGTCTTAGAGTAAGAATTTATAGGAAATCTAATATGGTTTCTTTTTTATTCGCAAGGATGATAAAATGGGAATGAACTTGGACAGGAGTGTCACATCAAGACCACTATATAGTTGAAGCATTATAAACTGATGCAGAAACAATGCATATGAATTTAACCAACTCGAACAAATTGCACTTAAAGTCAACCAGTGATCCACACTAGAAAGAAAGTTTTATTTGACACACTAACCTCAACCCCTTCATAGATTAGAAAATATAAAATGTGTAACCAAGCAAAGATGAGAAAGCATACATGCATTGAAGACACTCAAAATATGAATGGGAGCAGACTAATTGAAAACTGGAGCCACTCCTCTTCTCTAAAAAGCATCCAAATGTCAATCAAAATATGAACCCTACCATAGAGCGATCAGCATTACTTGTCGAAGGCAACACATCATCACTTTGTGTTGTAACATCCAATTTTACATATGGTGCTGCATCTTTTACAAAAGGGTGTTCTAAAAGTTGCGCAGCTGCAGGACGATTTGCTGGATCGCGTTGCAAGCAAAGTCTCACAAATTCCTTTCCATCATCCGAAAGAGAGTCGGGAATAGAGGGAAGCTCCTTACTATTCCCAATTTTGAACATTGCAGCAATCTGAAATTTTAAAATTATTATCAATCTAAAAAAAGAGAATGCACTTAATCCCAAAAAATATGTTAGAATTAAAAAGAAAATATTAAGAATAAATTTGCTTGCAATACCATAAGCTTCCATACCAAATCTTCCAGACATGACATTTGATTATCTCTGAAATCTTAAGAAAGATTTATCAAGCAGCTTACCCCCTCATACTCACTCCAAGGTGGCTTTGTGGTAGCCATCTCTAGAACTGTACAGCCAAGACTCCAAATGTCCACAGCCAGATTATATCCATTTGAACTCTTGATGACCTGAAACAATCAATTAGAGAGGATGGAGACCACATTAAACAAGCCTCATTACAATAATAAGCAAAGTCTAGAACCATTTCCGATGGCCACCCAATAATATAGGATGAGTGACAGTGACTTATTCAATACCTCTGGAGCCATCCAATATGGACTTCCTTTGAATGACAAAGGGCAGGCCTGTGCAGTGATCTGGAAACATGAAAAGGTTGTAGGTTAGTTTTCTGACTAGAATCTCATGAAACTACTAATTTCCATTTCCCACAATCACACTCGCTAAATCATATTTTCAAATCTGAAGTTCAAACAGAAAGAAAGAAAAGATGTTCCTCTTGGTCCATCCTTCGTGGATGTTACCAGGAGATGACAAGAAATATTGTTTATGGCTTTAAGAGCTTCACGTATGCACATTATAGTATGTTATGACGGATTGAACAGTATAAAGGAACGGGTTTCAGATGCCAAAAAGTATAAGGTGAAAAAAGATGAAGAATGTAAAGTAAAAAAGAAGATACAACTCTAATAGAAAAATCACATCCACATGGTTGAAAAACATAAAAAGAATGTTGAGAGATATAAAGAACCACAGCAAAATATTTAAACTGTCCAAAAATGAAAAGGCAATGCAAAAAGTGAGGGATGTGTCATTTATTTCTACTATATATAACATTTACTTACTGAAATAAATACAGACCAACACTCTTCTATATTTCTTCTACTATTAGAATATTTACTTACTAAAATAAATATAGACCAATACGTCTTCTATATTTCTTCTACTATATACAACATTTACTTACTGAAATAAATATAGACCAACATCAAACTAATGCTAATACATCTTTTCCTAAATTATGAGTTTGAAATTAATAAGTATCAAACAATAGGAACACTATTGCAATGATCAGAAGCTCCATTATGTTGCCTGTTACTACAAAATCTAGAATCTTAGTGCAAGGCCTCACTAAACAACCTAGATTGAACACAACAATGGAAGTGTTACAACTGTCACCTCAGCAGTTATTCCCCCTGTCTTATTGGTTGGACACAATTACCCCAAGGAAGAAACCCAATTTGGCTTGGGTTAGGCTAAATGCCCCCAAAGGGTTCTACAACAAAAATTCACTTGCAAATAAGTATGCAATAATTATGGTTTCGAGTGGATTAAGGTATAATTCCAAGAAAATGAACTCCAGGTTTGGCTCAATCTAGAGACTTAGGTCCACCACTCAAGGCTCAAATAAGTTCTCGAATTCATACAATCAAGAAATTATACTTGGCTGTCATAAACTAGGGTTTTATTCAAGATTTGCAACAAACAATTAGTCTATAACAATAAGAAAAGCCTCATAATCTATGATAAAGTGAAAATAGTGCTAATTAATGACTCAATGTGTAAACAAGAGGATAAATTACACCAATATTTTGTGTTGGAAAACAAATATAACAGCACAATAAACCCTTGACGTCAGCCCTAACTTATGGCTGAAAATACATGTAAAATTATATTTTTACTTTTCCAAATATATGCATACAGGTCCTATCCCTGGGAAAATAATATCCAAGGAAAATAATGCTGAAAATTATCATTTTGCTGTAAGTAAGCCCTGATTTACCCTAAAACAAATAAAGTAAGAAAATATCTCAGAATTTTGAAGGATTGGCACGAGATAAGACTAGTGCCTTGTTACCACAAAATCTAGTAGGCCTTGGAGAGGGAAACCCTACAAGACGAGCTAGACAAAGTGCTAACAATAGGGTACATGCCCAATGTCAACTCAGCCAAACCCCCTGCTCTTAAATTCACCGATGGGAAGAGTCTCGGTAGAAGGGAGCTCGCTTCAAATAGATATGTTAGGTATAAGGCACAAAGTGATCAAGATAGAGCTCATTCAAGAGATAGACTCAATAATGTTTCAAGGCTTCAAAGAAGCAAAACGCTCTCAAAGAAAATCCCTAGAAAACAGGGGCTCAAGACCTAGGGTTTTGAGATTTTAGATGGTGATAGGTATTCACAAGGTCAAAGCCCAGGAGAAAAGGATTCTTATGATATAATTCAACAAGTACTAAGCTCATACAACCTTCAAGGAAGTCCTCAAGTTGAGGGGAAAAGAACTAGGTTTTCCCTCTTCAAGCAACACCTAGGGCAAGAGATTTTATAGATGAAATTTGAGTGGATGAAAGTAAAAAAATATTTCAGGTTTCTGAATGAGTGGCACGAGATAAGGCTAGTGCCTTGTTACCACAAAATCTAGCAAGCCTTGGAGAGAGAAAACCTACAAGACAAGAGCTAGAAAAAGTGCTAACAATGGGGTAGAGGCCCAACATCACCTCAAGCCAAAACCCCTTGCTCTTTACAGAAATTCAATAAGAGTCTTTGTAGAAGGGAGATCACTTAAAATAGATATGCTAGGTATAAGGCACCAAGTGATCAAGCTAGAGCTCATACAAGAAAGAATCAATAATGTTTCAAGGCTTCAAAGAAGCAGAACGCTCTTAAAGAAAATCCTTAGAAATCGGGGGGTTCAAAACCTAGGGTTTTGAGATTTTCAATGGTGATAGGTATTCACAAGGTCAATGCCCAAGAGAAAAGGATTCTTATGATATAATTCCAACCTTCAAGGAAGTCCTCAAGTTGTGGGGAAAAGAACTACAGTTTCCCTCTTAAAGCAACACCTAGGGCAAGAGATTTTATGGATGAAATTTGAGTGGATGCCCACCAAACTTGGAGAATAGGTAGCCTAGACCCTAAGCTTGAAGTTTAGGCTCTCAAATCGCAAAAATCATTCTCCCTAAACTTTCGCTGCAAGCCCTAGGTTTTCGCCCCAGCCTTAAAAGGATCGATATAAGGAGAGAAAATTATGGAGAAAAATAAGATTGATCACCAATGACTTGGACTACTACCTTGTCCTTTAGGCATATGGAGTCAGGGATGAGATAGATAAGCTAGATAATTTCTAAGGAGGCTAAAAAACAATGCCCTAGGAACCAACTTTCATCATTTATCCACTTCAAAAGAAAATGGACTTTGATGGAGAGAAAAAATTCCTCCACTAGGAACATTCATTACATGTTGTACAATGAATAACATATGCAATTCTCAACTAGATAGACTTCCAAAATTAATTTTCAATAATTAGGGCACAAAATAACATAACCTAGAAGCAATAATTTCATACATTAAACAATTTCAAGATGGAAAATCTTCTACAATAAGCACTTACAAGACAACATGTAGTATATCCATCCATTGTCCAAAGAAGTAGCTCCAAAGACAATCAAAAATAACTTTCAAATATAGAAATGCATTCAATTGATCTCCAATAACCAAGGAACAACGCAAAATTCTGCTAAGAAGACGAATTCCAACTGTGATGATGATGAGAGACTAAATGAGGTCTCTCATATTTATACATGTCTAATCAAGTCTAATTTTAGCCTTCAGCCCCTCTAAGTTGTCAAATGATGGGCAAGAACTAATTGTGGTTACAAACAAACTACATAGTGAATGTGAAATCATAAAAGTTAACCTATATGAGGGTTGAAATGTCTCTTGGTGCCAAACTGAGTCAAGAGTGCTCAAAATTTCATCCTCTAGGGGTTGGCCCATAGAAATCCATGCACATCATCGTGTGAACCCCAGTTTTGTGTTTGGGGCACAAAATGGATCTCATGGATCTCTTGATAATGGAACAACTTGGTCTGCTCAAACATTGAAGACTCAGAGAATGGTTTTATCCATCCCATGTCTGATAGGGAGAGACAAACCTCATATGCACTTCAGATCAACTGCCAAACCATGTGACCACTGCTAAGTCGATTAGGGCAGACTGGTGCAGACTACCGAGGGTCTTATAGGTAATCATGGAATGGAATAATGTTCTGCAAGTAATAGGAGTCTCATGCCTCTCGACGCTTCACCTGTAGGGTGTCATATGCTCCTCGAGTGGGCTTGGACCCCAATTAAGTTGCCCAACCCATGATTAAAACTAGTGTTGATAATATCGCCCAAATATTGCAATATTTTCAACAAAACAATATATCACCAACAAAAATATCACGATATTTTCCATTTATAAAAGGTCGTGATATTTACGATATTTTGCCAAAATGTCACGCAACGACCCTATTTATCATCGAGCAAGGGGGGTCGTAGCTACAAAACGTCTTTTTGGCCTTTTACTTACTCATTTTGCTTTGTTTTGTCTTGGAGAAGGAAAGGGAATAGCTTTCTGTTGGTTTTCAAGGAGGGATTGAGGATCAAACAACCATTATCATCACGAATCAAAACAAAATTAAGGATCAAAGATTCAAGATCAGTGAGACAATTTACTCTTCCATCAACGGGTATGTTCTTAAAACCCCCCATGTTAATGATTTTTTTCAAAGATTTAGGGTTATACTTGCTTGCCTCTTTGCCTGCCAACTTTTTGCTTCTTTGTTTTTTTGTCATTTGCTATGATTTTCATGCCCATGAACCAATGCAAGGGTTTTCTCCATATTTATTGTGAAAAATTGGTTACTTGATTCCTACTGTAGAAACTGATAATATTTTGTGAAAATTCTATCACTACAGCTACTGATTTACTTTTCCTACTTATTCCACAATAAGTTATTTATGAAATTACTTCAATAAACATTAAAATAAATATTGTTGCAAATATCACACCATAATACAGAAACAAACATATGCACAAGAATCAACACACTGACATAGTTATTTTGGACAACAGTCCTCGAAAAATCCCAATGTGGGAAAATCGGTGCAACAAGGGATGTTTTTATTATTTAGCAATTCTTCAGTACAACAAGGTGCCAAACTTGCTTACCCACAAAGAGAAAAATTCTCCAACACTTCTCCCAATCCCGGCATCTGCCCGGCTAACCTCTCTGTGGCTCTCAGACCTTCAGCGTCAGCCTTGGACCTCTCTGCATCACCCACGTAGGCCCAGTT
Source organism: Pinus taeda (assembly GCA_000404065.3). Lineage (NCBI taxonomy): Eukaryota > Viridiplantae > Streptophyta > Pinopsida > Pinales > Pinaceae > Pinus > Pinus taeda. The sequence continues at coordinate 22,742 of APFE030595847.1, forward strand.
AATGACTGCGCAGTCTCTTTCTGCCTCTACATCAGCCTGAAATGCCCTGTGTCTGCCTCTCCTGCCTCTGCGCTGATCTCTAGTGGCCAATCTCGTCTCTCTGTTCCATACTTGTTGCCCCCTAACTGCTCACCAAACCACTGGTTCAATTTCTCAGCTAACCCCGCTCCAGAAATTGAACTGATTGGTCTCCCTCAGTGTGTCCTCCAAGTGACCCTCAAGCCTCCTCTTATACTTTTCTCGTTGACACATCAACAACCGAGATTAAGTCCCTAATCAACAGCTAAGATTAAATCTGGCTTAATCCATGATTCCATGACTTTTGGACCCTTCTAACACAGTCTTTTATTAATTTACATTAATATTTTATTTTCCCTAAGTTTAGACTTAGGGACTCTATTAAAAATATTAATTATTTTAATATCTCCCAAACTGTTTAGAATCTGCCCAAACCATTTATAGGTATTGGAGTCTCATGTGCTTTAGCCTCTCCACCAATTTTTGTGGCTAGAGCACATCCAATGCTACCCCAAATCAACATATTTCACCTACTTGTTAAATTATTTGAACAAGTTAATTGCAGTTTTCTATGGCAAACACTGAAATACATACACTGCGACCTACACAAAAATAAAATATTGCAAAAACTAAAAATTGCAAGGGAGAGAAATAAATGCACACATCAACACAGTTGTTTTTGGACAATGTCCCCGAAAAAACCCAACTTAGGAAAATCGACGCAGCAGCTGAGGGTTGTAATTATTATGCAGTAGTAAATCTGAGTACCAATTGTTGGATGCCCAAATTGGTTATCTGATACAAAGAAATGCTAACAAAAAATTAGTGAGAAAAATCTCACACTAATTTGGGAGATCTGACACTGATCAGGGACTAGCTGGCTAGCCCCACGCCACCTCTGCGCAGCTTCTGCATCAATCCTACGCAGATCTATGTCACATTGGTTGGGCTCTACGTCACCTCCTCTGCTGACCCCCTGTTGTCTGGAAATTTGACCTCCTAGCCCTCTGGTCTCACACTCCGGCTTCTGGCATTAAATCTTCTCAACCAACCGGATTTCGAACTCCCTCTGAAGCTCTGCACTGCGTTTGCGTGGCACTGCGCTGCCTCACTGAACTGATCTCTACCCTCTCTATCTTGCACTCTCTGAATCTACAAAAATCCCCTCCGAACAATTATCCCTACCCCTCACTACAAGAAGACCACTTGATCTTACTCTGGCAACACAACACTGCTACTCTTGAGAAATTTGATCTTTGAACTCTCACTCGATGTGTTCTCCAAATGCCCATCGAACTACTTATAATCTCTCGTTGGAGCTCTAACGACCAAGATCAAAACATAATCAATAGCTAAGATTAACCGACAATGGATCCACGTCTTCTTCTAGAATATTCACACTTGATTTAATTAATACCCTTTAATTAACCAGATTTCCTAAGTTTAGACTTGGGAAACCATTTTAAAAAATTCATTATTTTAATTAAATCATCTCTCGATGGAATTTTCCCAAACGATTTCTGGGTATTGGAAAATGCATGTGTCTTAGCCTCTCTGCAAAATCTCAAGGCAAGAGTACATTCGATGCTACAGAAATCAACACTCCCTCTTAGCAAGAAAAGTGCTCTAGCGCTACAACCCACTGAAGCATCACTCTATCTCTGCACTATCTCTTGTTGGGATGCTAATGTCTGGCTCTACTACCCACCAACTACTATGTAACTTCGATATGAGTTGCATCTGTGTTGATGCTGACCCTGCTAAATTGTTGTCAATTTTCAACTACTGCATCTGCACTGCAACCCTCTCTCCATCTGTTGTTGTTGCAACTGCAACATCTCCAACGAAAAAACATCCAAAATACTGAACCAATTGTGTTCAGTATGATGCATCTATCGTCCGAGTTCTGATTGTTGCTAGCCTCTCTGTTGCTATTGACTCTGCTTTGTGCCAACTCCACTACTACAACTCTGCTTTGCACTACTCAACATCTGACCGTCACTAGCCACTACATTTGTCACTTTGGCACCTAACTGCACCACCTGACACTGGTTCATCCTGCTACTGCAAACTATGGGCTCCCATAGCAAGGTCTTGATCCAAGAGGTGGACTCCTCAAGGATCCTGCCCATCCTGTAGCTCTCTAAGGCTACAAATCTAGATCACCCCACCTCACCCCTAGAGGCATCTCGATAATCATGGCAAACTCCTCCTCCAATCTGGAGGACAGCCTGTCGATTTCAGCGGATGCAGCATTCTAGTCTTGCTTCTCCTCTTTGTCCTTCTTTTAGAGAGGAAACTAAGTGTTGTAGTGGCCCATCTCACCACACCCGAAGCACTTGATCTTTGAAACATCCTTCTTCCTCCTGCACTGCTCCTACTGCCCCTTTGATGCAAGAGCTACGTCCTCTTTCTTCATGGCATTTGTCCCACTACTGCTACTACCACTGATTGTGGCCTTCACCAGAGCACGCCTCATCTCCTCCTACTACAGATCAGCCCACACACGTTCCCAATCTGCCAGGTTTTCTCTACCCAGGATGCTTTGGATGAAAACTTGCCAATCTTCATAAACGCTATTCAGCGCTAATCGAACAAACTCTGTAGGTTGGGGCCCTGACCCTACTAAAGCCAGTTGATCTCGAACTTCCTAAAGCCTCTTAAGGAAGGGCTCTATTCGCTCCCCTTTTTGCAAGCTCATGCATCTCAACTTCTCTTCTAAGTACATCTTTTGCTGCTCAGAAGATCCTTCGTATAGCGTAGCTAAGGCTTCACAGATTTGTCAAGCAGTATCCTTGTCGGCTATATGGGATACTACATGATCTTGAACCCCGTTGAAAATGATTCTCTTACTCTTCGCAATCTTAGACTTGTACTTCTTGAGTGGATCTGCATTGGCGGGCACAGTTACCACACTATTGACATAGGCTTTAAGATCATGCTCAGCTAGAAGGCAGGAGATCCTAGCCTTCCAGATCACATAATTGAGGGCTCCATCCAACCAATCTTGATTTCTCAACCCAACTGATGCCATCTCTCCTAAAAAGTCGAACTGCTACCTCTTCTTCTTTGCGCAGCTACTGCCTAGCTATTCGCACTCCCTTCTGGAGTGAGAAATATCGCGCACAGCTATTGTTGCTCTGCTAGAAAAATTTTGACTTCTTGACTGGAAGTCCTCTGAGGAAGGAATTCCCTCAGTACATGTTCCTCTCCTTCTGACACTACTCTTCCAGCAACTGCTGCAAAATATTTGTGTCCCAATTGAAGATCTACTCTGCAGGAAAATTGCACTGCTATTTTCTGCATTTAGAAAGCTTCGATCTGGAGATCAAATTTCTTTGTCGACTCACTCAGAGAAATCGATTTCTCCTCAAAACTTCAACCTCTTTGCCCTAAGGATTGCACTGCCTCTAGGGCTTTCGAATTGTTGCCTCTGCAATAATTTCAAATTCCCTCTTACTTCTACCAATGAGCTCTTATGCTCACGATCTGTGCTCTAATACCATGTTAAAAATCGATTACCCAATTCCTACTGCAACAAACTAATAATATTTCACTTACTTGTTAGATTACTTGAACAAGTTACTTGTAGTTTTCTATGGAAAATATTCAAATACATACACTGCAACCTACACAAAAATAAAATACTATGGAAACTAAATACTGCACTAGAGAGAAATAAACACGCGTCAACACAAATGTTTTTGGACAATGTCCCCGGAAAAAACCCAACTTGGGAAAACCGGTGCAACAGCTAAGGGTTTTAAATATTATTCAGTAGTAAATCTGAGTATAAATCGTTGGATGCCCAAACTGGCTATCCAATACAGAGAAATGTTGGCAAAAAGTTAGTCAGAAAAATCTCACACTATGTCGGAAGATCTGACACTGATCAGGGACTGGTTGGCTGGCCCCACGCCACCTCTATGCAGCTTTTGCGTCAATCCTACGCTAACTCACACTAGTTGGACTCTGCTTCACCTCCTCTGCTGACCTCCTGTTGTCTGGAAATTCAACCTCCTGGCCCTCCGGTCTCACACCCCAACTTTTGGCACTGAATCTTGTCTCTCCCAACTGGATTTTGAACTCTCTCTGAAGCTCTGCGTTGCCTCTGCATGGCACTGCGCTGCCTCACTCGACAGTGCTTTGCCTTCTCTGCCTTGCACTCTCTGGACCTGGAAAACTCTCCTCTGGACTATATCCTCGCCCCTCACTGCAAGAAGATCACACGATCTTACTCTAGCAACACAACACTGCTATTCTTGAGAAATTCAATCTCTAATCTCTCACTTGGTGTGTTCTTCAAGTGCCCATTGAACTCCTTATAATCTCTCATTGGAGCTCCAACGGCCAAGATTAAAACATAATCAACAGCTAATATTAACTGGGAGTTGATCCTCATCTTCTTCTAGAAGATTCACACCTTATTTAATTAATACCCTTTAATTAACCAGATTTCCCAAGTTTAGACTTAGGAAACCATTTTAAAAAGTTAATTATTTTAATTAAATCAGCTCTAGGTGGAATTTTCCCAAACGATTTCTAGGTAATGGAGAATGCATGTGCCTTAGCCTCTTTGCAAAATCTCGAGGCCAGAGCACATCTGTTGCTACAAAAATCAACATTTATACAGCAAGCTTCATTTTTTTAACTTCCTTATGTATCCTCTTATTGTCATTTTTCATTGCAAATAATGTAGTAAAAAAATATTTTTTAAAATCAGGTGGCCATTATTTTTGTGTATGGGGGTTTAAAGCCAATTTTTTGTTTTTTTGGTGCCCTAGATTTGAATTTTGACATTGTCCATTAATCAAATACAACTATGCCAAAGCCCTTAGACCCATTTTGGGAGTATGAGGAACCTGATGGTGGGACAAATTGGGCATATATATCATGCAAATTGTGTGGGACCAAGATGACAGGAAGGGTTATGCAAATAAAATACCATCTAGCTAGACTCTTTGGACATGATGTTGGGCTTTGTACAGTTTCTAGTGCAAAGATTATACAAAAAGTTCTTAAAGCAATTGATCAAAAAAGACAAAAAGAAACAAGAGGCAGAAATAAACACAGTTGAACATGTAGGCAAATATTTTGCAATATCTACTTCCGAGTTTGATGGTGAGGGTAGTGGGAGGGGCTCCACAATGCCACATGTTGATGTTACTGGGAGTAGGAGGTAAACCTTTTTTGTTCCACAAACCGAACATGGAGCACAACCTTCCATAAAATCGGTTGTTAAAAAAAAAGAGAAGCACGAAGCAAATAGAGTTATGGGGAGGTGTCTTTTCTTAAGTGACTTACCTCTCAACATCACCAAAAACAAGCCATTTTGGCAGCGAATGTGTGATGCTATTGCTATTGTGGGCCCAGGGTACAAAAATGCTACATATGAGGAGTTGCGGTGGCCAATCCTTCAAGCAAAAAAGCAAGACATCAACTCTAGATTGGCAAAGTTGAAGCAGACATGGGAAGAGTCTGGATGCACAGTGATGTCTAATGATTGGACAGATAGAAAGGGTAGGACCCTTCTAAATTTCTCGGTACATTGTCCAAAATGTATCATGTTTATTAAATCAGTAGATGCATCAGCACATATAAAAAATGCAGCATTGATTTGTGAGTTGTTAGATGGGCTCATCCGGGAGATTGATGTGCAGAATGTGGTGCAAGTCATAATAGATAATGCAGCTAATTATGTGGCTATCGGCAAGAAGCTTATGGAGAGGCACCGCACATTGTTATGGACTCCATGTGCAGCGCATTGTATCGACTTGTTGCTCGAGGATATGGGGAAACTCCCCTTCATCAAGGAGGTGATTGATATGACTAGGAGCATCCCTGAGTTTATATATAACCATGTTTTTGTTCTTAGCTTAATGAGGGGATTTGTGGCGTCCTGCAATCACATGTTTTGCCACAACCTTTATTACTCTTCAGTCTTTGCTTCAATGCGAATTTCAGTAGAAGCAAATGTTTGTTTCTGATGAGTGGCGTGATTGTAGGCACAACAAGATATAGGATGGGAGAGCCATTGCAAAAATGGTGTACACTAACACATTTTGGCAAGGAGTAAAACAAGTGTGCTCAATTAGTGAACCTATAGTAAAGTTTCTAAGATTGGTAGATGGGGAGAAGCCTGCAAGGGTTTATTTGTATGAGGCTATGGATAGGGCGAAGGAGACCATTCATGCTTATTATGTTCTCCTCACTAGAAACAGGGATTTGTGGCATCCTGCAATCACATGTTTTGCCACCAACTTTATTACTCTTCAGTCTTTGCTTCAATGCGAATTTCAGTAGAAGCAAATGTTTGTTTCTGATGAGTGGTGTGATTGTAGGCACAACAAGATATAGGGTGGGAGAGCCATTGCAAAAATGGTGTACACTAACACATTTTGGCAAGGAGTAAAACAAGTGTGCTCAATTAGTGAACCTATGGTAAAGTTTCTAAGATTGGTAGATGGGGAAAAGCTTGTAAGGGTTTATTTGTATGACGCTGTGGATAGGGCGAAGGAGACCATTCATCCTTATTATGTAGACAAGGGTTCTGTTGGGCTTAATAGACAGATGATGTTATGGTATGTGATTGATAGTCGGTGGGCAGGGATGCTTCATCGACCCATTCATGCAAGCAGCGCTCTTCCTCAACCCCACATTTTCATACAAATGCAGCGTTGATTTTGATAGTGAGGTGATGAAAGGGCTCCATTCGTCTATTCATAAGATGATACTCGATCCCGAGCTTCGCAGCAAAATCAATCGCAAGATACAGTTTTCTTAAGATTGTGTTGGCCTATTTGGCTTTGACGATGTTATTCGAGAAAGGGCCCTCTTCATGCCACGTAAGTGACAACAATGTTTTAAAACTAGGTCGGTCTGAATCGGATTCGGCCTGGTAGACCGAGCCAGACCCCTGCCTGGGTCGACTAGGTAGAAAACAGGTCTGACCGCTGGGGCGACCCTTGCTGATATTTTGTCGATTCTGATATTATCAACTGTGAAAATTTCACCACTGAAATTCTATTGCAACAACTGGAATTATTTTTTCTAACTCTAAATTAATTATATAGTTTATTGCTATCGCAACAACGAAATAATCACACTGCACTCTTAACAAAAACACTGCGAAAAATAAAAGCACTGGAAACTAAGAAATGCCAACACACATAAAAATAACAATTATTTTTGGATAAAAGTCCTTGCAAAAACCCAACTTGAGAAACCGAATGCAGCATCTACGGGTTTTATATTATTCAAAAGCAATGAGAAATTTTGAGTACAATAAATATCACCAAACTAGCAAATCTATCCAAGACAAATACTGACAAAAAATTCTCTGAGGGAAATTACCCTCTCCGAGCAATCCTAGCAATTGACTGCCTCTAAAAAGCTAGTCATCCAACCAACTTTGTGCAGGCCTTGTGTCACCCTAGCGCAATCCCTCAAACACTTTGCCTTAATCTACTGCCAATCTAGTCGTCCTACTTGTTGTTGATTGGGAAGTTGTCTCTATGGCCCTCTGGAAAACTTCCTTGGCCTCTACAACTGAAAACAAGATCCTCTTCAGCGAGATCGAATTGCCCTCTTGACTCTCTACATTGTCTTTGCATAGCCTCCAAGAGAAAATTTCAGCCTCTTTTTCACTCTCTAGAACTAGAAAAATTCCTCTGGAATCACTATCTCTACCCCTCTTCGATTCCTTTCTCTGTCGCGAACTCTTCCAGCAACTGTTGCTACTCTCTGGAGGATCGAACTGCCCAAGGAAATCGATCTCAAGTCTCACAAGGGTATTTCTCCATCTACCCGTCACCTTCTAATAATCTCCAGTTGGGACTCCAACCGCTAAGATTAAACCTTAATTAATGGTTAAGATTATTTCCTAGTTGATCTATATGAGTTTCTAGATGATTCACACCTTTCTCAATTAATACTATTTAATTAACCACTTTTCCTAGGTTTAGACTTAGGAAATATTTAAAATTAGGCTAATAATCTAATTGAGACACTTCTAGGTGGAATATTCAGAAAGTGTTCCTGGGTTATGGAGAACTCTTGTGGCTAGAACACCTCTGACTCTCTGGAACTAGAAAAAATCCTCTCGAAGCAGTGTCTCTACCCCTCTTCGATTCCTTTCTCTGTCTCGAACTCTTCCAGCAACTATAGCTGCTCTCTGGAGGATCGAACTGCCCAAGGAAATCGATCTCAAGTCTCACAAGGGTATTTCTCCATCTACCCGTTGACTTCTTATAATCTCCAGTTGGGACTCCAACGACTAAGATTAAACCTTAATCAATGGTTGAGATTATTTCCTAGTTAATCTGTGTGAGTTTCCAAATGATTCACACCTTTCTCAATTAATATTGATTAATTAACCACTTTTCCTAGGTTTAGACTTGGGAAATATTTAAAATTAGGCTAATAATCTAATTGAGACACTTCTAGGTGGAATATTCAGAAAGTGTTTCTGCGTTATGGAGAACTCTTGTGGCTAGAACACCTCTGATACTACAAAAACTAACATCAACACTGATTAAAACCACCTTCCAATCACATATAATGTCCATTAGGTACAACTAACCATTGGTGCATCTAAGTGAACCAAGCTTGTTATTCAAGGGAAATTGACACTTCATATGGGGCTTTTCTTTCAAATTTGGGGCTTTGACCTCGTAGTAGTGTTACCTCCCTAGGTAGGAGTGGCTAATAAACGATCCTATTAGGTGTTCACATACCCTAAGGGGAAAGACATGTCCCTAGTACATGCTTCAATTAATAGGTGGCATATGAATGATGATGGAACACGATAGGGTCAAAGGGGTCTGAAGGTCAAATGCCATGGGTCCAAGGGATAGCAATAATGAGGGAGGCCAACATACTGGTCTACATATGTGAGGAGGGAGCAATCATGGTTACATAAGTTACCCCAGCCTTTGTTTTTCCACCCCTCTTTATTTGCCTTTTTCTTTTTATTGATTTTTCTTTGTATTATTGCTCGAAGCTCCAAGAAATGAAAGCATGTTGTGATTGATGTAAAGTAGTTATTACCCCCTTAAGGTGGGGCAATTCATCGCCCACCAAGAGTTGGGACATGCATGGGTTCCTTTAATGATGTGAGGGGCACTCATGGGCCCTAGGAAATAGAGTGATGGCCATAATGATAAGGGGTAGAGCTCATGTTTAAATGTTATATTAAATGTCTCGACCATCTTTTGCATTTTATGATTTTCTTTTCTTTTGTTAATTACCTGTGGCCATAATATGCTTTTAAATTTCTTTTAGTTGCATCAACCTTCGTGGCAACATTTTCAAGCCCGACCCAGATATGTGGACAAGGGGAGGGTGTCAGTGCCTTGTGGACCTAAAGAAAGGAAATAGTGGAATAGGGCTAGTAATGTGTGGAGGGGAGTGCAAATGAGGAACGGAAAAACGGGACCATGCTACCAAAATAGGGGTTTCCCACTAGTGCCCTTTCCAAAGCCATAGGCCAATAGGGGAGATCCCACGGGACTAGTATTGAAGGCGAGGGAGCAAAATCACGGTCAAAGCCCTTCCTTTTTCCAAGTCACCCAATAATCTATGCCCAAATCAAGAACAAGCATAAACACCCGATTGGACAATGAAAAACATACCTTTTGGGTCAAATTTCCCACCTTCTAACATATGCTCTCGACAAAGCAAGGAAACATATAACTGATGTAGGAAGCAGAGATAAAGTGCTACATCACATTGACTTTGTCAAGGGGTTGTTGACTGCCAACTAGAAGAAGATGAATAGGAGAAAAGCTCTCCTAAGGGTCCCCACTTTTGGTCAGCAACATGCCTTTCTCAATCTAGGGATAATGGAGTCTAGAAATAAAAAGCTTCTGAAAAAAAGAGATGGATGTGTCCCTCAACTCAAACAAATTAAGGGAAACAAACTTGCATCCCTCAACTCTTTAACCCTAGCATCCTTTTATCTTCTTTAGAGACTGAAATCAAGAGAGCTAAACTTAGGTCACCTCAAGAAGAACTCAACGAAAATATCATGCAAAGATATTTATATCCATAAAACATCACAAAAACCTTGGGGAAAATTCATTAAACCCTAATTCATAAACAAGAACAAGACAGAAGAAGATAACTTACATTAGCATAACACATATCACCAATAATCATCCAAGAGAAAGAACCATCCATAAAGCATCCTCCAAGAAAGGTTCACTACACTAGTGCTCCATATTGCACAAGAGAGAATAAACAAGTAGCTAGTGCGAGTTGATCTCCAAGTGTGACAATGACCCTAGGGAATTCAACTTCCCTCTATTTAAATGAGGGTAATGTTACCCACCACCTGTGGGTAGTGTATATAGGAGAATTTTTTCCTATTAGATGGTCCTCAACCAGTAGCCAACAGCCCCTTGTAGCCACCAGATAGCTCGATGTGCCATCATCTCCGCTACCTGAGCCAGTCGTGTGGTCCCTCGCCCACTTATTATGATCATATGCTTGAAGGTGGACCTCCCAACCCCAAAGGTATGGATTTTCATTAGTCTAGTTGAGTGAATTTCCTGACTTGTCCTGGGCAGTTTTGGGCATGCATTGGTGGGGGCATTCGGGGAAAAGAGTGGATTAGGTATGCACTCTTGTTTCCAATGCTCGATGTTGTGGTTACCCTTGTATCCTAGTCCCATGGGATCTCCTTTACTGGCCATTAGCTTTAGGGTTGGCAATGGGAAATCCTGATTTTGGTTGCATGGTCCCGCTTCCCAACACCATATACATCACCCCCTACCACTCATTCTAGCCCCATTCATCCCTTTGCCCATTCGGGTCCACTTGTGTCTACTGGTCCACATAGGCTTAGCCTTCCCCTCCCCTTATCCACAACCACCTTGGGTCGGGCCTAGAATGATGCCCCAGAGGTTGATGCAGCTAAAAAGAAAAGGAAAGGCACAATTTGGCCACTCTCAATAGGAAATGTACCACAAAATGCAAAAGATGGTCAGGACATACAAATTTAGCACATGGGCAAAAACCAAACATGAGCTCTACCCGTAATCCATGGCCATCACCCTAGCTCTTATGGGCCAATATGAGCCCTCTCCATCATTAAGGAACCCATCATTGTCCCAACCCTTAGTGGGTGATGAACCGCCCCACCTTAAGGGGATATGCACTGCTATATAGTCCACATTATGCTCTCATCCCATGGAGCCCCAAGAAGTTATGAAGAAGGGTGAAAAGACTAAGGTCGAAGTAACTCATGTTCCACTATTTGCTCCCTCCTACACTCACATACCCAAGTGTGGGATTCCCTTATTATAGCTACCCTTGTACCATGACATGTGGTCTGAATAATTCCCCTGATCCCCACTCCATTCCATTATTATATCATTTGCCACCTACCACTTTGGGGATGTACCATGGAGACACTTGTACATGCCAAAGCCCACTATGGAAGGGCACGCCACCATGAAATGCCCCGTTGATCCCATGACTTGAAAGCTCTTTTACATGATTATTCTAATGATTTGTTGTATTGGAGGGCAAGGGGACATATTGGATTTTATGCAGGATTGTAGGTGGGTCTCCATTTGGGGTTTGGTCTCCCTATACAGGGTCCTAACCCTCCAGAAGGCCACATTGGCACTTGTAGGGTGGGCGTTGAGAGCCATGGGCCTCCACCATAATAGAGGTTACTTCGTGGATCCCCAACACGGCTCATTCATTGCTCATGTTCCACCTTTTGGATGAGGATGATACCCCTGGTTCACCATGCCCAACCAGCTCCACACTTGCACCATACACTTGGCAGATGTTCCAAGGTCCAAAGGATGTCTCCTGTTTGTAGAGGGAGAGCTTACAACATCACCTCAATTCTTGTTATTTAATTTCATGAAGTTGTAAGTTTTTTATTCAATGTTGGCCGCATATAAATTGCAGAAGAGAAATAATCTAATTCAGATAGGTGAATAATAACAATTAACCACAACAATATTGAAAAATTCACATCAAAGGGGTTGGTCGTCCTCTTTGAAGTGTTGGAGAACCATCATATAATCCCCTAAGCGATGGCAACTATACCTAGAAGCAATTATCTAACACATACTCAAAGAATCAAATGAGATCAACATTGTCAGTACAAGAACCATAAAAGTATCAGAGTGGACCACATTCAATATTAAAGGCATCAAGGTACTTTACACAAGCACCATCTTCAAATGTCTTCCTAGCTTATGATTTGTACAAGTTACCAATCCTAGGCATTCAAGAGTTATTACATGGCCCTACTAGGTGCTTCCAACCCTAAGGGGAGGATCAACTCCTAGATTGACCGCTCCAAAAGGTAAGTGGATTGGGGTATACTTAATGAATGGAGTCGTATTCTTATGCTAGATTATATCAAACTATTATCCATGAGCGCGTTGTAGACAGAGCACATTGCTTGCTTGAATTACCTTCCTCACCTTTGTTTTAACAAGCCCCCATGTTTCAATATTTCAGTTCTTCACATGGCTTATTTAATAAGCTTCATTGATCATGTAATAATGAGATAACCCCTTTTAGTGATGAGCAGTTTATCACTTCATTGGGGCCGATATGCATGGATACTCTTGGTGACAAGTGGCTATATAAGAGGGGGCAAAGATCGGGCAATAATTTAGCTTTTCTTTCTTTACATCCTTTACAATTCTTTTGCAATCTAACATTTGGCTCATGTTTTTATTTTCTTACAACTACATCAACCTCGGGTATATACAACCCCTTCTTCTCATAATACAAGGACAGTAGTGAACCAACACGAGTGACTGACAACAACTAACCAAAATTTTAGGACAATGGAGCAAAGGAATGACACGTAAAGTATGGACAACATGGAACACTATCATCATCGAAGCCTCCTGCTTGTGCCCCTCCTAAAAAGAGAAAGAAAGGCCCTAAGGAAGGTTGCACTAGACTAAGGACAAGTTATAACCACCAAGGTGAAGCAAAGGTATACAACCAATAGCAGTTCATCATCCAATTCAACTTGTGATCCATAATAGAATGCCATTAAATATTAAATGAAAACACTTTAATGTTGATTTTTCCTCGACACTTGAGCTATAGGTCTATGCCTAAAATGTGATCATAAACACATTGAAATGCCACAACACAAGCACTTTGCACAGCGGAAATGTACAGTAGTGAATCAATGTAGTTCAAAAACCAATTTCAACCCAAAATTTGTTATATTACAAATTTTAATACAACAAACATAGGACTACCGTACCAGGGATCATGGCCCTTACAATTAGCACTGATACATAACAACTAGGGCTTGGAGTCAACAACTTATGACCACCAATTTGTCCCTAAACAAAGTACACTTCATTGACTTGTTAACACTTCAGTGGTGACACCAATAGGAGAATTTTTTCTCTTAGATTTGTCTTCGGTCGGCTACCAGCAGCGCCTTGTAGGCACCAGATAGCTTGATGTACCACCATTCTTTGCCACCTGAGCCCGCCATTATTTGCCCTCACCCATCTGTTATGATCGTACGTTTGAAGGTGAGCCTTCCAACCCTAAAGGTATGGCTTTCATTATGTAATTGGGTATATTTGCTTTGCTTTTCTTGGACACATTTGGACATCGCTTAGTGGGGGATTCGGAAAAAAGAAAGGGCTTTACTTGTTCTCTGGTTCCCTTGTCCCAACTTGGTGGTTAATCTTGTATCCTAGTCCTGTGGGATCTCCTCTATTGGCTACTAGCTTTAGGAGTGGCACTACATGGGAAGCAAGGATTTTTGTTGTGTGGCCCCACTTCCCGACACCATATGTATTACTCCCCTTCGCTCATGATAACCCCTTTTCACACTTTTTCCATCTGGGACCTGAAACGATGCCCCATAGGTTGATGCAGCTAAAAAGAAAGTTAAATGCATAATATGGCCATTTACAACATGAAATGTACCATAAAATGCAAAATATGGTCGGGGCATAAAAATATAGCATGTGGGCAAAATCCAAACATGAGCTCTACCCCTTATCATTATGGTCATCACCTTAGTTCCTTGGGCCCCTATGTGAACCCCCTGCATCACTAAGGAACCCATGACTATCTAAACCCTTGGCAAGCAATGAGTTGCCCAACCTTAAGGGGGTATTCATTGTTATATCATACACATCATGCTCTCATTCCTTGGAGCCTCGAGCAGTTAGAAGAAAGAAAAACCAACAAAAGGTAAAAGAAATATAAAAAAGTGTGCAAAAACAAAGTCCGGGGTAACTCGTGTACCATGATTGCTCCCCCCTGCATCTATACACCGATGTGTGGGCTTCCCTCATTATAGCTAGCCTTGTACCATGGCATCTGGCTTCGAGCCTTCCCTACTGCCCCACTATGTTCCATCAGTATTTCATACGACACCTGCCATTGGACGAATGTACCATGGACAAACCACCTAATAGGGTCCTTTATTGACATCCCTTTTGATCCTAGGGGCACCTATACATTCTAAAGCCCATTTGGAAGGGCGTGCCACTATGAAGTGCCCACTTGGGCCCTTGATTTGTAAGCTCATTTACTCATTTGCACTGATGAATTGTTGTTCTGGAAGGTGAGGAGACGCATTAGATCTTATACAAAATTGCAGGTGGGTCTTTTCTTTGGGTTTGGCCTCCCTATACGGGATCCAAGCCCTCTATAAGGTCATGATAGGATGAGCTTTGAGAGCCATGGGCCTCTTCCACAGCAGGGCATTGATCGTCATACCAAGGGAATCTTTAGCACCACATTATGCTTGCTCGTGCCCTAGTCATGTAGACATTGCCCAACCAACCACATACGTACACCAAACACTTGGCACTGACCCAGCGCCTAGATGGAGTTTTGTCTCACCTAGGGAGACATCGGAGGGCTTGTATTGTCATCCTAGCCCTCATTGATGAAGTATCAAAATGTTTGATCTAGTTAGAAACCCACGAGACCATTCAGTGTTTCTCGTAGCCATTTGGGAGCACCACAGATGTTTTGCTTAGAAACCAAGGGGCCAACCCCTTGGTCATTAGTTTGAGAACCCTCTTCTTCATTTTCACACACGAGGGACATATATTGGCCTTCCAACAGCCCTTTGCACCATTAATCTATCATTCCAGCATCATTAGGAAGGTTTATTTTGTACTTTTGAGCTATTTGGTGGGCTTGTCAACAATTAGATTGTTATTTTACACACTAAAGTTTATTTTAGGGGCTTATGAGGCTAAATTGAACTCCTTGAGGCTTATATAAATTGAAGAGACCTCATTTGTATTCATCATCATCACTTGGATTTGGATTGGATCTCTACACTGAATTTCGCACTCTTTTCTTGGTTGTTTGTTGGATGTTTCTTGATGCATTTCGGTATCTGAAATTTTCGTTCTCTTGGACCCATCTTCTTGATCTTGGTTTGGACATATCTCTTGTTATCCTGTAAGTAAATTTTGTTAAGGATTTTTTGCTTATGAAATAATGTCTAATGTGTGGGAATTATGTAATTAACTCTTATTCTTTCATGCCCTAAATGTTGAATACCTTTGAAAAAGAATGTTAGATTGCAAACTTGTGCATGTTACTCATTCATAACAAATAGATTAATGTTCCTAGTGGAGTAGAACTTGTTTTCTCTCCATGAAAGTACATATATCTTGGGTGGGTAAATTCTAGAGAGTGTTTGCTAGGGCATCAATTTCTAGCCTCCTTGAAGATGATTTCGGCCAAATTTTGAAGCACATAGACTCCATAGCCCAAGGACAAGCCACTACCCGAATATTTTTGGTGATCACCCTCCTTTTCTCTCTCTTTTTCTCTTTTTTCATTTTTTTTTTGCCCTAACCCTGGAAGGCCAACTAGGGCATATAGCACAAATTGCTTTAGGAGATGTGTTTTTTAGAGTGAGTTGGTAAGCGACTGTGTTGGTGACTCCTCTAAGTGCCCTCCAAATTTGAGGCAATTCTCATTGCTGGTTCGAGAGAAATCTCAAGCCCTAGCTCTGAAACTATTTCTATCCTTAAACGATCTTTGTTAGCGACATTTCTAGGCTCATTTCTTCGTGAAAACTCATTGGAGTTAATCATTCTTTGACCCCTATCATCCTTGCTTGACCTAGGCATCTTATTCTCTATGAAATTTCATAAACCCTAGGTCTTGCTTGGATCCCCATAGGTATCTCTTGTGGTCCCAAATACCTCGCATGATTGTTATCTTACATAACCTTAAGAGAGGTCTTTCCCCTCTTAAGCCTCCTCCTAAGCCTTTCTTGGAGAGCCATTATCTTGCTCTCGATGCAATCAAACCATTATTTGAGCCTCTCCTTTGAATGGGCTTTGGAAATCACTTTGGACATTTTCATTGATCCTCATGGTTTCCTTTATACGGGAACTCCTATCGATGAAAGTTTGTAAAGAGCAAGAGACATGACTAAGGTGACAATTGGTCTTTGTCCCATTGTTGTCATTTGGTCTAGTAGTTGTCCTTAGTTATACCCCTCCTAGGACCCTTGCTAGATTGTGTGGCAACACACTCTACTCAGCCATTTCAGTCCACGTACCTTAAACACTTCTAGCAGGTCCTTTGCCTCCTCTTATGTTGCTCACAAAAATTCTGCAATTCCAAAATGCTTGTATCTTCAGTTGACAATCTGCATCTATCAATCACTTCCTGCTGCTCCAAGATGACTGATCATAGGCTCATACACATCTGCCCTCACATCAAGACTGCCAACTAATAGGGTCTTCAACTAGCTGCCCTCTTAACTCTAATATGTTGCACCAAATCACAGAACTAGGGCTTCCACGAATCTTCCCTCTTGCTATCTCTTGGCTACTCCAAGAATGACAGACGTGGGGCTTGAACAAACAGTCCACTAACTGATCTTTGTTGCTCCAAAATTATCAATTCTTAGGGCTTCAAGGACTGCCCTCTTAACAGTGGCAAGTCTTCTCCTTGTTCATTGTACTAGGGCACAAATACCATTGTCGAAAACACTTAGGACAGACCCACGAACTCCATCACCTAGCAATCAATCATCATTAAGAAACAAATCAACATGCCTTGTTTCAGATGTCTGCTCCACCTTCCTAAGGTCACAATTCTGGGAAAAAGCCCTGAGATTTTCGACCATCTTTAGGGCTCTTGTACCATCTACAGTTTTTCCCTAATCGAGACCTCAAATACTCTTGTTAACCTTCGCAAACATCCCTTACTGGCTCCTCTCTTCTTCACTGCACCTTCAAGTATCTAGGCCCCTTAACACAGCTCCAACACAGGCCTTAACAACTCCATCCAGCACTTCTTTAAGGGACGCTAACCTGTTTCAGGATGCACTACATACTCGGCCTAATCAGAAAGCTGTCTTCTCTAACGCATGCCTAGAAACACTCCTTGTAAACTTAGCCAGCAGCTCCAACTCGGTCTAGATCACATCTTATGAAAAGATACAAACTTGTCATCTCTCCAACCCAAACTAGGCTCCTCTTGGACTACGGCTACCTTAGACTAGTTCTCCCTCTTGATCGAATTGCTCTTGGATGCTCAGAAAGAGCTTAACCTTGTCTTTTGTTTATAGTGTTCATGGTGGTGTCACATTCCACCAAGGGTCACACCATATCATTAAAGCCAACCTAAGCAAAATTTGCTTAAACACTAATAAATCATAAGACAAAAATTTATTTCAATCATCTTTTGCCACCTCATTGAAGCCCTTGGTGTCCCTTAGTCCTTCAAGGCTGCCCCACATGCTCTCAATGAATAAAATATCAATTTTTTTCACTTGGTTTCCTGCCCACAACTTTGGATACAAAACCCACTGCTTGGGTGAACTGCCTAAAAAGCCACTTTTGTGGGTCAGCTCCTCACAAGCCCAGTACACTTGGGATTGTGGGAGTACCTCCCAACCTAAACAAATCAACATTGAATACAAAAATGGTTGATATACCTCACAATTGATGACCCACCTTCATAAAATGAGCAAGCTAGATGAATAAATGTATGTACTTGAGAGTGGATGAGAGGGATCTGAGGCTAGCTATCTATGGATCATAGTAGGGTTATTGACCAGCAAACTACATCATAGGAGAAAAATTTTCTCGTAGGGTTACCCAGACATGTGGGTGGGTAACACTATGGATCGACAAGTCCGCATAGCCATTTATTTATCTCATTTTAAGATGCAGAGATTTGTAAATTACATAAGTCTCATAAACGAGATATGAGATACATCAAACACTTCTGTAGGAAAAATTGTTTCTTGTGGCCAAATTATAAGAGAAAAGCACTGTATTACAATGTTTAAAATTTAAATGACTACAAGTAGTAAAGCATATACTCAACAGTTAAAAGAAAACAATATAAAACAAAGTATAGATAATACTAATAAATAAAAGCAATCTGAAAGTATCCACGAGACAAATGGAAATGGAATTTTAGGCACAATACAAATAGAAACCTAGTGTAAAAGGTCCAATTCTTCATGATACAAGTAGCTAAACATCAACGCTCCGAACAAAAGAGATTCAGTGTAACTACCAAAAGACCCTATGTATCTACTATCAAGGGCAGAAAATATTACTAGTAACTCTAACCGGCTCGCTAAGTACTAATAGCATAGCATATTAGTAGTAATTAACCAATTGCCTCATAAATAACTGATGACAAAACAATAATATTGATAAAGCACTTACCTTGGAAAACAAAAGCTTGTATTCAGGAAACTAAGCATGAGATTGATTTCAATTTTAGATCTCATTATTTGTAATACTGATAACCAAATAAGACATGCTAAGCTATGATATTGATTAATCCAAAAAAGGATCTCATAGAACATCCTAATGCATTTGGAGGCATATTACACAGCAAATTAACTAATGCCAGTCTAAATATAGCAGAAACATGAGATCATAGTCAGAGTTATTATTGTAATAAAAGGTAATAGTATTGTAATAAAACCAATTTCAGACATGCAAATAAATTACTTTACAATATGTTTGTAATAAATTATAATAAAATAGTGTCAGACATTCAAAAAAATTACATTACAATATGTTTGTAATAAATTGTAATAAAACACTGTTAGATATGCAAACATATTACTTTACAATACTTTTCAATCCATCGAGAATCCCCTTTCACATATGTACTCCAAAATGTATTACTTCAATTGATCTTTCAGCATCCTTTCTCTTTCACTTTGCTTCCACACACAAATATTTAACATGATATCAGCTGAACATAGTGACTGTAGCACAGAAAAGACCAGCATAGGGATTATATACTCTAGAAGAAACTATGTTGAATCTTTATGTTCTGATAAACCAGTATATGGGCCATAAGAAAAGTACATGTTTCGCCATGCCAAAGTCTGCCAGCTTTACTTGACCATTGGGATCCACCAGCATGTTGGCTCCTTTGATGTCCCTGTAATATTACAAATCATGATGAACAGTGAAAATATATTTAGTAAGCCACAACAATAGTGAATGAATGGATTATCAATCCACCTTGAGAAGCATTCAAAATTTCGGCAAAATCCAGTCATTTTGACATAAAAACAACTGTAAATGACTATAGCATCAAAACCAGATCTGCTCAAGCACCTGTGCACAGTACTTTTGCTATGCAAATATGCCAATCCTGCAAGAATCTGTCGTGTATAGCTGCGAATAATTGGCTCTCCAAACTGGCCATATTCTTGAAGTAGTTTGTGTATAGACCCACCAGAAACATATTCAAGGTAAATATACAGTTTATCATCAACCTGCGCACATGATGAAGCCAACCTATAATTAACATACAGTTAGAATCAACATATTATTATTAAGCATCTTACTACAAGTAATATTTTCACGTTATCGGCATCTCCAACCATGACAATTTTGTTCGACAGTTGATCTTTCACATGCACAATCTTCTTCAGGTGCATGAAAAATATCCACTTTTGATTGGATGCCCTATTTAAGGCAGAATAGAGACATTTTAGAGAACTTGTTGGAGGACCTACCAAAGGAAATAAAATATTACTTGATCATGAATTTCTCATGTATCAATAACTTTAGCTTTACTTTATGCTTTCTGAATAAAGGTGCTTATTGTTGATTGTAATCTTTTCTTCAGTTTGAACTACCTTTTTGGTCATTAGTTGGACCATAATATATTTATCTCATATATGTCGCTTGGAAAATAGGTCTGAGGGAATACGAAAATAACATTAGTTTATAAAGTCTAAATACTGGAAATGTGTGTAACTTGGAGAACTCCTTAGCATTTCCTGTATCCTTGGTCCTAAGACTGGTCTATCCTAATGATAGATTCTTATAAATTCATCAGGCTATGGTTTAGTAATTGAGCTGGGAACCTACCATGCACATAACCTAGGCTCAAACCACAACAGATGTAGAGCCCCTTTTGTGTGTGTGTGTGAGAGAGAGAGAGAGAGGGTGCTTAACCACCCGAAGTTGGTTTCCCTCTATCATCAAAAGGACTTAACACATTGTAGAAATTTATGAAATGCTGTAATACCATGTGGAAATTTCTCAGAATTCAGAAATTTCATCTCTTTCATAAATATTTCCTAGCTCTCAACCCTGTGAATTCAGGCTTCCACCTTGGTGCTGTTATGGAATACAAAAGAAAACAACAGTGGCCAAAATAAACAGACACCACATCTTGAGCTGTCCAAGACATGTGGACCACACATCTATCAAAACCATAAAGACGAGAATCTGCCCAAGTCAATTCATTGATCCTGGAATACCAAGCTTATGATATGGATAACAGCCTATCCAACGTTATCAACAACTTGTGAACATGAGAATTCATCACATGCACCTCAAAGCTCCAGCAACTGAAACAAACTGAACTAAGTCAACTGCCTAATCTTGAGAAAATCCTAAAGCAAGAGTAACATGATAAGCAAGTCCCCCCATCTGAGAGAATACATCAACCCTATCCCTGTACAGTATTCCCATCGACTGCAAACCTCGAATCAATCTCAAGGGTCAGCATCATCCTCAATCAAGCTATTAACAGCTAGAAGGCATATGGATGAAATAAACCAATGCAGAATGGCTAGCATATACCCTCGGAGATAAATTCCCCCAAATTGAAGATTTTGATCCTCCTACAATGCTCTTGAGCCTCATCGAGACTAGAAGACTCATCTAACCTTTCATTGGAATGTACATGTCCTGGATTAGCAAGTAACCTATAATGGCCACCGTCTCTCACCCCTCTAGATAAAGTCCTTAGACTATCTAGATCACAGCCACTGATGGTGTAATCCTATCCCTCAAATGCACCTCTCCACTATACGTCTATCATACAAAACACTGAAAGAAGACTCTTCCTCAAACTAGGAACAAATAGAATATCACTCAAGCCACAAGTATCACCTAAAGGCATCTGAAAATAAATAAAGCCAACTCCACTAGCAATATAATATAAGTGGCATCATCACCAAGCTCCATGCTCAAACCTCCTATTACCCCCGCACATCTAGGGCCAAATAGAGAAAAAAATCTCCTATGATCCTAATCAGACAACAGTTCCACAATTGATGTCAGCTTTTCTCCACAAACAATTGCCCGTAGATGCCTCATGTCATGCTCAACTCACTCGTTTGATGATTTTGTATGCTGACATGCATGGGACACATTTGTTCATTGCTTCAAATTAAGTGTTAATGATTTATGTATTTGGCATGAAAGTAGTGACCATGGGTTGAATTGGATAATGTATCGCAAAGCTTTGAATTTTTGCCTCTTGCTTGTTTCACCTTGGTGGTTATAACTTATCATCATCTTCTAGTCAAGTATAGTCACTCTTGGGAGAGAGGTACTACTAGGGAACTTCGAGGGGTAACATGTCCATGTTGCAATCAGTACATAACATGTTCCAATTTTCCCATCTTTGTTGTCCCTCCTTTTGGATTGGTTGTTACATGTCACACTTATAGTTTCATGCTTCATAATACCATGTGAAGAAGGGGCTCGAACGCCCGAGATAGATGCAGCTTTACAAAAAAGGAGAAAGCAAGATATAAAGTACAATATGCAAAAGAAAATTAAGGAATAAGAATGATAAGTCAAAAGCCAAAGTAAAGCTTGAGCTCTACCCATTTGCTATGAGGGCATTTCCCAAAGTCCTATGCAACGTAGTGTCTACCTAAAAAGGATTAAGTGAAATAATCCCAAATCCCCATAAAATAAAATGCATAAGTAAAAACTAAAGAGAATGTAAAAAACACAAGAAAAAGGCAAGAAAAGGGCAGCAAGACACAATGTCAAGGAAAGGATAACTCAATGGATAAGTGTTCCCTCTACAAAGGCACTCATCTGGATAAATATCTTAAACTTACATGACCATGTAACACAATTCATGAAGTCAAACCCCATACCATACCATCTATGACTACGCATACTCCTTGATGAGTCTCCTAGGAAATACCACTTTTCTTGGATATCGCCACACCTAATTGGAGTTAGGGATGATCCTCCCACACCTAATGATGATCTTCCCATGAATTCTGTGACTTGTTGTGAAGTTGAAGATGATACATTATGTGATCTACCTAATGGCATTTGCATATGACATGACTCACTTTTTATGTTGCATTGACTTGTGTACATGCAACGGATTGATGGTCGCACTTGGGCACTTGGAACGCCTTCTTAGTTGTATATTTTACATTCCTAGGAAATTCCATGTTTTTTGGGTATTGGCACACCTAATAGGAGTTAATGATGATCCTCCCATCAATTCTATAAGTTTTTGTGAAGTGGAAGATGATACATAATGTGATCTGACTAATGGCATTTGCATATGGCATGACTCACTCTTTATGTTGCATTGACTTGTGTACATGACCCAAATTGATGGTTGCACTTTGGCACTTGGAACCCTTCCTTAGACGATGCATTTTGCATGGATATGAGGTAGATATGAACTTTGAGTCCTATTACCTGACAAATTGTTGGGTATTAAATGGCAAAGATTGGATAGTGATAATGATGGTAGCATCTTGGTAGTACCCTTACAAGATATGATTTCACATTAAAAAATCCCAATTGCCAACTAGAAGAGGGTTTAAGCTAGAAAAGTAGCACTACAACAGATTATTAGATGAAAGGAAATTCTTAAATCTGTGCAAAGTTATTGCTCCACTATGGGACACCAAATTTATTACATCGTCATGAAGTTTGCACTCATTGAAACGGTAGGGTTGATTTACAAGCTTGCAGTTTCTCATTCCAATAATGAATGTACCAACCATTTGTAGTCAGAAGTAAGATTTGGCAATAGAGGAAAGGTGGTGACCAAAACATCAATATTTTAACCATTTGATCATTAGGATAATGAGATGACTCCCATTTATGGCCTCAATTTTGATCATTACGACACGAAAAGAAATGAAGTGAAACCTACATCAAGGTTAAAATGGAATGCATCAAAGATTTTCCATAAAGAGCAACCGACATCTACAATAATGGTAAAGGTGGTGACAAAAAATTGTCTCCTTTAACCAACTTGGTTTGAAACATTATCGAAATATCCACTTTATAAGGGATTCAATATGCATTTTTTTAAGGTAACACCTTCACAAAAAAATGCAAATGTTTGAGCACAAGTGGACCCTTGCTTCATCTAGAGGCACAACTAGAAGACAATTAGCATATAACTTTGCGAACAAGAACAACAACCACATGTGGAGGGGCACTTTATGGCTATGAGAATTGATTTTAATATTGGTGATTATTTTAAGAATTGAGAATCGTTAACCCTTCATTTAGCAAGGGTATCCATAATAAATTTGTTGGATTTATCACTCAAATTAATGAGCGAGGCAAATTGGTAACATGGAGTAGCCTTAATTGATGATTTGGTTGCATTTTGATTTTTGGGCACTTTCACATTACCAAGTCAATTCACATTATAGGCACTTTGCGCATATCAATGCATAGATCATGTTACCGCAAAATCTAGCAGCTAGGAAAACCTAGGTGCTATGGCAACAAAGAGATCAGAAACCACTGTGAGCTCAATGGCCTCTCCCTTGTTGTTTTGCGGTCGGATGTTATCCCCACAAGGGAGGCTTCCGTGGCAAGACTTAGAGGTTAGATGACCTAGGGTTTCCAAGCCAAATGACTCTCTAGAAATCTTGTAGAAAATCACCTAGAAAGATCTTCAATAAAGGAAAGCTCAAGGACGATAGGAGTTTAATAGTTATGGAAGAATGTACCAGAAAAACCTTGCATGTCGAGATACGATTTAGATATGTTCAAGTACACTTTTCACCAACCCCAATAAACTAATGGAAATCTACTGTAAGTTGGGATTTTACTGATACGCAGATTTACAACATGCAATAACATATTAAAAAAAATAGCCTACAAAGAATGTTATTAACAAAAACCTTAAGCTATTAGAATGTAGGCAAGGGATAGGTAAATAAGTAAATTTTATTTGTTGAAAATGCACAAAACAGCAACAAATACCTAGACATCAACATCATTTTTTGAGGTAGAATATGCAATAATGCTAGATTTTGCATTCTTAACATTAATAAATGTGAACCCTACCTAAAGGGAAATAACATACAACTGCAAAAATGTTATTACATGCATATTTAGACCAAAACCTAACCCTAGCTACAATAAAACTAAGTTGCATGAAACACTAAAACGTCTAGAAGTTTTCAAAACAGGGGCAGCCCGAAACTCAACCCCTAGAAAATGGAAACACAGGCGAAACGTTTTATATATATACATATATATATATATATATTATATATATATATATAATATATAAGAGAGAGAGAGAGAGAGAGAGAGAGAGAGAGAGAGAGAGAGTGAATATTAAATCAATTACAACACATTATTTTGCAAGAAAAGAAAGAATGAGACATATAAATGACATTTTTTAAGGAAATCCAAATTATATTAACTCCAACGGATGATTATATGATGCAAATATCCAAAATTAGCCTTTATAGATGAGGCTTTGCATCCAAGACTCCAAAATCGGCCTTTACATGTGAGGCCATATGTGCAAAAACTGAAATAAAACATGAACTATAGACAATCATGGCTATATTAGCATATCATTACTAATAAAACTCCTCATCCTCATCAACAAAGATAGAACAAGATGCTTGTTTAGCAAAAGAGGCAACTCTACTAGTACTTCCAATTGCACTTGCATCACCATTGGCACAAATATCAAGAGTAGAAAGAGAGAGCTCTAAATCTAGACATTTTGCATCCACATCCCAATCTTTATAAGGTCCACTTGTATATTCTTCACCCCTACGAGACACAAGGCATAGGTTTGAATGCACATATATAAGGTCCTCTTCCTTCTGCGATCCCAACCTGTTGCGCTTCACACTATGAATGAAATTGTAGGTGCTCCAATTTTGTTTTGTTTATGAAAAGTGTTGAATTTCCACAACCAAGGGTCTAGGTTAGACTCTTAAAATCACTAATGCTACCAAACCAAGAATCTCAACCATAAACTACTTTGCACAACGAAATCTAAACAGCAGTTAATCACACATGCACAGAATATAGACAACTTTTTATAGTTTTCAACCCAACTTCGTTATATTAAACAACATAAAATACAACAATCAAGGGCTCCCGTACCAGGGATAACGGCCCTCATACATCCACTAACACAAGATACAAAACTGAGGCTTGGTGTCAGTCCACGACAACCAAGTTGCCCTCAACAAGATACTCTAACCATCTCGCTGTCACATGCTCTTTCAGCTCCTCTCGTCATACCATGTACCTGCCCAATCCTTCAACCCCCAATCTGCAGCTCTTGCCTTTATCAATGCTCCAAGTCCATCTAGCCATTGAATCTCGACTATCAATCTCCTCTCTAGTTGTCCCTTCATCCATCAAGGCACAACACATTGAGACTATTGTCGAGTTGTTCATAGCTCCTTAGCTACTCAAGGACTTCAGCCCACTATGGTCTTCCTATGCTGCATTGATGAAGACCAACATAAGGCACGGAGGGCTGCCACCTATCACTGTAAGATGCCCATCTCCTACAATGAACACGGGCTAGGAGGACTACCCATCCTCTGCTGTAGATGTCCTTCTCCACACACAAGTCTTAGGCTCCAAAAAACGCTCCTGTTTGATCAGACCCTTGAGCTCATCAACTACCTTTGTCCATCAAGGTGTTGGTCATCAGACTCCAACTTGTACACTATCACGTTGTCCTCCAACAGACCGTAAGTGTCCAATCACATCCACACTTGATCTTCTCTCACACTTGCCTCCAACAGTCCACGAGAGCCCAAGTCCACGTTGTAGCATCTGCTTCTAGCTAGGGCATCCTCACACCTAGGAGACCCTTACACATGGTTGCCCACAAACTCCGTCAATTCGCCCTTTACGCTGCAATAGAAGAGCTATTGCACAAATCTAGGCACATCAATATGTCCTCACCTAGGACATCATCGGAAGGGAACATCTACAATACTCCTTGTTGTTGTCCTCTTGCCTCTCATCTGATAAGCTTTTTGTCACCTTGGTTGCTTCATAGGCTTCCCAACAGTCCATGTGGGCTCCTCCAAACAGCTCCTAAGGTCTCCTACAACTTCCCATCAAACTGATCCAAGCACTGGTCAGTCTTTGACCCAACACAAGACAAAACTCAGTCAAAACATACCTTTGATTGTTGTTGTAAGATGAAGTGAACTATTATTCCTCATTGTGGATGGTTAGGGCACCTTGGAACGTTGCAACAACCCTAACACACTCACCTACACAGCCCTTTCTTACTGCAGCCTGCCCTTGGAAGACTTCCCTTCATCCACGCTGCTTAGCATAAACCAGCCCTTAAACTCCTCCACACAACTCTGTTCGGGTGGGTTAGGCCTGTGGCCTACCCACAGCAGTCTTCTAGGGTTGCGGCAGCCTTATCTGAGGGTCTGTCCGCAGTTTATCAATTCAATCTTGGCCCAGAATTACTCCTCCCTACCTTGGCTCTCTAACAAAGTAGCTCGGATATCAATCCAATCATGAGAAAGTGCCCAGAAGTGCCCTCTCCTCCTCGTTGGTCTGTCCCTTCTTCCTGCGGCCCAAAACAAAGATTAATTCTCTCCTCCAACAAGCTTATCACTTGTAATGTGTTGTACAATGGATACCAAAACAACTCCAATTCACCCTCTATTTATAGCCAAATGAGGGGATCCAACGAATAGATGAAGAGACACATCTATTGGTTAAAATTTTACCTCAAGCCTACATGACTTCAAAACCAATAATTATTTGCCAACTTCAAAAATTCATTTCTCCACTTCGACAATTCGGAATTTGATGATTCTCGAAGCGTTGGATTCTTCTTTCTGTCCTCTAATGCATAGTTGCGAGGGAGCACCCCCCCCCTCGAACCCGCTCCTAATCCACGCTCCAGGCGGGAGCGCGCTCCCGATAAAAAAAATTGTGCTCCCTGCCAAAACAGGGAGCGACTTCAGGAGCGTCGCTCTGACGCGCGCTGCCACCAGGAGCGAAAAGCGCGCAAAAAAAATTCAGACGCCAAAAAAAAAATTGTTTTAAAAAAAAAATTGGTTTTATAAGGCCTTGGGGGGTATTTTTAGTTCATTGTGACTTGAAAGAGTTGGAGGCGAGCCAAGGAGATTGTGCAAAGGAGCGAGGAGAAGCGAGGAGCAAGCGCCGAGGAGCAAGGAGCAAGCCTGCAAGGAGGTTAGTAACTTAGTAATTTAGTAGGTTAGTAAAGTTACAACTTATTTCTAGATTCTAGAATGATGAATCATGAATCTAAATAAATAAAATTAATAAATAGAAAATAGTAAAACTAAATACATTTTTAATTTTCTCATTCCCATTCCCATTAAATTTTGCAGATTCAAAACTACAAATTTCAAACATCATGGACTTGGTTATATTTCTTGGCATTTTCTTCTTCTTGGTCCCTTTTCTGGTTATTATGGTGCTGGAGAGTAGGAAAAGGAGGAGTCAAAATGAAGAGGGGGACGAAGAAAGGGGCCAAAGTGGATTTGATGAAAACCCCGGTGAGGAGGAGCTGGAGGAGGGTGAACATGACTCTCAAAAAACTGAACAAGACCAAACCCCATTGTGGAAGTATGTTAACAGGCCTGAAGCAAAGAAAGGGGGTGGAACCACTAAATTTCATTGCCCCCATTGCAACAATAATTACACAGCTTCATACACCCGTGCCAGAAAACACCTTTGTGGGAAAAGGCCATGGGATGGAGATAAACAAATAGGAATCAAAACTTGTGCAGTTGTGTCAGCAACAAATAGAGCCAAATACATAAGGGAAGAGGAGGAAGCCCCATACAAATTTAAAAACTCAAGGGGTTTCTTTGAACTGAGCTCACAATCACAAGCACAAAGAACTCCTTCAACATCCTCCCAAGGCAGTGGATATGGAGGCATAGGGTCACCAGCTTTAAGGCGTAGAACCATATCAGATTTCCTTGATGAGGGGTGTAGGAATGATGTGGATTCAAAGGTTTACAGGTTTCTCTATGCATGTGGGATACCATTCAATGTTCTTTGCTCACCTTATTGGCACGAAATGGTTTCTGCCATAAATGATGCCCCTACAAGATACAGGAGCCCTAGGTATGACAAGGCAAGAACTGTTGGACTTGATCATGAAAAAGAAAAAATATCACATTCTTTGAATAGAATGACAAGTTCTTGGACTGACCATGGGTGTCCATTGTAACTAATGGATGGACAAATGTAAAAGGCAAGCCATTGATAAGTCTTCTTGCTGTGTCTATTAGTGGTGCCATCTTTCTAAATGCATATGATTACTCAAAGAAGTTCAAGACCGGCATCAACATTGCAGAAGCATTACCTGAAACAATTGACTGTATTGGGCCATACAATGTCATCCAAGTCATCACTGATAATGCTCTTAATTGTAAGGAAGCGGGAGCAATTATTGAGGATAAATACCCCAACATATTTTAGTCTGGGTGTTTGGTTCACACATTGAACCTTTTGATGCATGATGTTGTTAAGAACAAACATAACAATACAAATGGATTGGTGATTTGTACAAGAAAGGCAAACAAATGATAAAATTTATTACAAATCATAGCAATACCCATGGCCTTTTCAGTAGTCATTCAAGATTGGAGTTGTTGAAGATTGCGAGGACTAGATTTGATAGCTATTACCTCACCTTCAGGCGCCTTTTGAAGGTAAGAGAGTCATTGGCTAGCATGGTATCAAGTCCACACTGGCAGGTATTAAAGGAAAGGGCTACAAATGCAGCTGACAGGCGAGGTGTTGAACTGGTGGAGGAGGCCGCTCTTGATGGGATATGTTTTGGTCAAGTGTGAGGCAAGTATTGGAATTCACCAAGCCCATTTATCACATGATTCCGTTTGCAGATACAGATAAACCAGTGATTGGCGAGGATACCATGTTGGGGCAAATAAAAGATATTGTTCATAACAATGATCCCGACTTGTACAAACTGATTCACGATTGTGTGTGTACAGTGGAATAAACTTAATCTTCCACTACATTGCTTGGTGTATGCCATATATCCTTACGCCAAAATACTACTCTACATCTTGTTTGGGCCAACCTGCACTAGGGGTGGGGTTAGGACCAAACCCCATTTAGATGCAGAGGTAACTAGAGGATATTTGGATGCATTAGAAAAGTTGATACCTGACAGGGAGGAATGTGCAGCTGTGCGCGCCTTGAAATAGGCAGATACTTCAATGGCACTGGTTTGTTTGGTACCTTCCATGCAATGGAAGACAGAGACAAATTTGATTCTCTCACATGGTGGGAATCATATGGCGACCAGGGACTTTTGCCAAAATTGGCAAAAAAGTTTCTATCACAGGTTGTAAATACTTCTTCTGCAAAGACGTGTTGGAGCACCTACAGCTTCATACATAATGTGAAAAGAACCAGACTCAATGAAAAGCGAGCAGAAAGCTTAGTTTATGTGCACTACAACTTGAGGTTGTTGAGTCATTACTGTGATCGAGCTTATGAGGATCCAACATATAAAATTTGGGACAACCACCCAAAGGATGACAATTTGGAGGATGGCACTATACATCTTGAATAACTGAAAGATGAACTTATATGGGATGAAGATGAAGCAGCTGCAGCAGCCATGCCACCTCCAACATGCAATAGCAGTGCTCGAGTTCTGAGTCTTGTTCCTTTGTTGTTGCCACCTCCATCTACACCCTCATGTGGAGGGCATGTGCCTTCTAGTTCTAGTCGTCAGTCTGTGCGGGAGACTCCTAGAAGACCACCACGACCTGCTCATACAAGAGACTCTCGTGGCAAGGGCCACATGTAGATTCACAGTTTACTCGTCTTTTCTAGTTTCTATTAGTTTTCATAATTGTTGACTCTTGAGTCCTTGACCCTTGACAATGAAAGTTTGACGTTTGAAGTTGGCAATTATAACTCATTGGTAATGATTGTGAATTATGAATATGATGCTTCGTGAATGACTAAAGTTGTTTCATTTCATTTCATTATTCATAATTCATTTTATAACATTTCATTTCATGTTAACAGTTAGAACTTAGAAATATCTAAGATATTATTTCTTGTAATGGTTAAACTTAGCTTACAAGTACAACTTTGGTGATCAATGATGATAAATGTTATATATTGACTTTTCAATTTTGAAAGCTTGAAGTTGAAACTTTAAGATTGAATTTGATGAATCATGATTCACGAGGCTCAATATGTTGCAGTTGTAATATGTATGTTACTAACTTGTGGACATGGTTGATGAAGATTATAACTTCTAGATGATTGATGTGATATGGTTCAATGATTAATCTATGTTTTTTTATGGTTTTTTATGTTTTTTATATCTAATTCATCATTCTACATGTTTTTGTTGACATATATGTATCAAAATATAATATATATATATATTAGAAATCGCTCCAGGATTCGCTCCCAAACCGAGAGCTTCTGAAAATGTCGCTCCCGCTCCCGTTTTCGCTCCCACTCCCAAGTAACACTGCTCTAACATCTCATGCCATCACATGTAGAAATGTGCCTCCGGAATTGCCCCAAACACGATTGGGTACAAAACCCCAAGCTTGGGTTCCAAGCCCACAAGCCTACTTGTGGCACTTTAACATCCAACCCTCGAACACTAGGGCTTGGAGTACCTCCCAAGCTACACAAAAAATCAACACTCCCTCTTAGCGAGGGAGGTACCTCTAAGACTAGGAAGTAACCATCAGCATTTGGCGATGACACTGCCCATATGGCATCCATCACTACAACATACCATGTAGAATGAATCTGGCAATCTCGATAGTGCCTCTGCCTCAACATATCCAAACCTGAAGATCCCAAACCTCCATAGGGTTTCTCCGTCTGAGGCTGGACTCCCTCTGAGCCTACAAAATCTCCACTAGCTCAGTCCTGCAAGCACTCATCCTCCTTGATCAAGTACCACTCGTGCTAATCCCTCCAATCTCGAATATGCAACATCACAAACCAATGAAGACTCTAGTTTGCCATCCTATAGTCCATCACATGAAGCCATCTCGATGAACCTGATCTGGTCCATGCCAAAGAAACCCTCGAGTTGTCCCAACAATCCATGACAAGTCAACGAAAGTCCACGATCAGCAATCTACCCTACAACAAACTGTTGCTCAGTAAGCTCACCACCAATCCACCAGACCTCACAGCCAATCTCGTTGCCAACCCAATCAAGAACACATCTCCATGTCTTCATCTGAACCCTCTGCTCCATGATCTAGACACCCACAACTCCCTCTGAGTTGCTTCAGTTTGCACACTCTACTTCATTGTCCCTCAAAGTAGCTCAAATATCCTCTAATACCATGTTGACTTTCCACGACCTTGGGTATAGGTTACAGTCTTAAAATCATTGACGCTACCAAACCAAGAATCTCAACCATAAACTACTATGCACAATGGAATATAAACAGCAGTAAATCACACATGCACAAAATATAGACAACTTTTTACAGTTTTCAACCCAACTTCGTTATATTAAACAACATATAATACAATAGTCTAGGGCTCCCGTACCAGGGATAATGGCCCTCATACATCCACTAGTACAAGATACAAAATTGGGGCTTGGTGTCAAATCATCGACAACCAAGCTACCCTCAACAAGATACTCTGATCATCTGGCTATGGCATGCTCTCTCAGCTCCTCTCGGTCCTACCTTATACATGCTCGGTCCTTCAAATCCCGATCTGCAGCTCCTGCCTCTATCAATGCTCCAAGTCCATCTGGCCATTGAATCTCGACTATCAATCTCCTCTCTAGTTGTTCCTTCGTCCATCAAGGGCACAACACATCTAAATCTTATCGCATTGTTCACAGCTCCACTTGCGAACAACTCTCAATCTGCCCACTGCTACTCCTCCTCTACTCAGGGACTTCAAACCACTATGGTCTTCCTATGTTGCATTGATGAAGCCCAACATAGGGCACGGAGGGCTGCCACCTATCACAGTAAGATGTCCATCACCTACAATGAACACGGGATAGGAGGACTGCCCATCTACTGTTGTAGATGTCCTTCTCCACACACAGGTCTTGGGCTCCACAAACTGCTCCTAGTTGATTAGACCCTTGAACTCATCAACTACCTCTCTCGCAACTACCTTTGTCCATCAGGGTGTTGGTCACCGAGCTCCAACTTGGACAGTATCATGTTATCCTCCAGCAAACCATAAGTGTCCAATGACATCCACTCCTAGCTAGGGCATCCTCACACCTAGGAGACCCTTACACATGTTTGCCCACAGACTCCATCAATTCGCCCTTTTCTCTGCAATAGAGCTATTGCACAAATTTGGGCACATCAATATGTCCTCACCTAGGACATCATCAAGCCATCATCCAAGGGAACATCTACAACACTCCTTGCTATTGTCCTCTTGCCTCTCATCTGATGTGCCTGTTGTCACCTTGGTTGCTCGGTAGGCATCCCAACAATCCACGTGGGCTCCTCCAAACAACTCCTAAGGTCTCCTACAACTGCCCATCAAATTGATCCAAGCACTGGTCAAGTTCTTTGACCCAACACAAGACAAAACTCAATCAAAACATACCTTTGACTGCTGCTCTAAGCTAAAGTGAACTATTTTTTTCTGATTGTGGTTGGTTAGGGCACCTTGGAACGCCACAACAACCCTAACACAATCACCTACACAGCCCTTTCTTACTATGGCCTGCACTTGAAAGACCTCCCTTCATCCACGTTGCTTACCTGGGCAAAACCCAGCCCTTAAACTCCTCCACGCAACTCTATTATGGTGGGTTATGCCTACGGTATACCCACAACAGTCTTCTAGGGTTGTGGCAGCCTTATCTGAGGATTTGTCCACCCTTTATCACTTCAAACTAAGCCCAAAATTACGCCTAAGACTAAAACTTAATCACTAAAGTAAATAATTTACTTTACCTAAGTTTTTATTTTAACTCAATAAGCCAACATATAATTATGTGCTTTTTCCTAAGTTTAGCTTAGGCTAAGTTACATTAGCAAAGATTTTAAGGTGAAATGTGGGTGAGTTCTACACACCTAAACACGAGGCCTATGCAGAAGTACCTACCCGAGCAATGAACTTCAACAGCTTGATTTGAGGATCGTTCCCCAAATTGAGGTTGATCGTGATGCTTAGAGACTAATCCAACCCTTCCATTACACTTCTGTAGCATTTTGAGCCCTATAAAGGCATGAAATCATGCTCATTGAGGTCTTACAGCTCACATATGTCAACAGAAATTGGCATATTTTATGTTGTTGAGCTATTGGGTTGGCTTCTTGTTGATTTTTCAAAGCTCTTTCATGTTAACTGAAGTCAGAGAAGGAAGGGTTCTACTAAATTTAAAAGTGCACTAAATTTGACAAAACAACCCTCATGTGAATCTAAGGCACACTCTTACTTTCTCTTAGTGTTGACTTAGGAAAATTCTCTAATTTTCCTTGGTCAAAAATAGTAAAATCAAACTCAACATGCATGGAGATTTTATCTCAGTTCGACTTTAGTTCAAGGAGGCACTTTGACTCGAATTCAAGAGGCCAATTCACTTGAGTTCAAGATCTCAATTAGACTTGAGTTCAGTGAAGACAGATAGCCTTGGGTTTAAGGAGCCAGTTCGCTTGAGTTGTAGCAGTGTGATTCTATATAGAAAAGGGTGCGGAGTTGGTGAGGCACATGATTATGCACTAGCAAGAATTTGTGGCTTTTGGGCTCGGGAAAATAGTTTCAAATCAATGCATGAGGTTAGGAAGAGCCAGAGCACATCACTTGAGGCTGAGATAGCTTGCACAAGGAAGCCGAGATAGCTTGCGCAAGGAGGCAGTTCAACCTATACAATCGGTACAACCTACTCAAGAGAGAAGTCCAATTGGTCTAGGGTGTAAATGATATTGTTTTGAGGAACAGAGAGTTGAAGAGAATCTTTCTAGTGCTTTGTAATTAATTACTGAGATTTTTCTAAGCATATCAATAAAAACACACAAATTAGCAGGTTTTCCCTAGTTGGGGTTTCCTAGGTATTTATAGTGTACTATTTATTGAGGGTTTGTGCCTTCGTAATTTTATTTTCTCTATTGCAATTATTTGTTAAAATACTCAACATATTTAGTAAACAAATTTTGCAATTTAGCTTTCAGTTCTCGCGTCCCAGAATACTTGTTAAATTAGTAGTTGAGTATTAGAAAGATTTGATAATTACTTATTATTTCTTAAGTTAAATCTTTTTTGTGTTCACATTCATCTGAAAGCAATTACAAAGAAGATATGAACAGTAGAAACAATGAATGACAGTAGGATCATAAATATGACAAGCTACAGCGAAACATATGAAACACAAAATTTTACCCAAGGAAAACCCACTTGGGGGAAAAACACAGCAACCTTTTCCTTAAAGGAATTATTCAGTTCAACAAGAGATACACCTAATCCTTTTAGTGAAAAAAAAAATGTCAAATTGGCCAACAAGATAGCCTAGGTCAAATTTGGTCAAACTGCCCCCTTATCAAGTCATATAGCAGCCCAAAAGACTCTGCTTGGTCTGCTCTGTTAGCGCTGAATCCTTTTATTCAAGATTAATGTCAAACTGACCAACAAAAAAGAATTGGTCAAACTACCCTTTTATTAAGTCATATAGTTACGCAAAAGACGAGTTGATCTGCACTATTAGGGTCGAATTTCATGTTAATTTTTAGGGCTAGATTTTTCTCTATTGTAGATAATTGCAATTTTAAACTTTTTCAACATTTTCATATTACATTCACCCCATAACATCATGTCATCATTGGCAATTATCTAAAGAGAACAATAACATCAACAATGTAGTGGAACAATAAGGAACAACGAAATAAAAGCATACACAATAGAGACACCCGGATTTTGGTCAGAGGCCAAGGCAAAACCCCACTAAATGGGAAAACCAATAACAAATTCTTCTGACCAACAAAAAAGAATTGGTCAAACTACCCTCTTATTGAGTCATATAGTTGCCCAAAAGACGGGTTGATCTGCACTATTAGGGTCGAATTTCATGTTAATTTTTAGGGCTAGATTGTTCTCTATTATAGATAATTGGAATTTTAAACTTTTTAAACATTTTCATATTACATTCACCCAATAACATCATATCATCATTAGCAATTATCTAGAGAGAACAATAACATCAACAATGCAGTGGAACAGTAAAGAACAACGAAATAAAAGCATACACAATAGAGAAACCCGGATTTTGGTCGGAGACCAAGGCAAAACCCCACTAAAGGGGAAAACCCATAATAAATTCTTCTTCTTCTATTAGATATTCATCAATGTGAAGCCGAGATACAAAGTACAATAATCATGAGACATAAATCTTTTATCATCCAACACATTAGTCCTACTAGGACAATCTAGCAGGAGGCGGGCCTCCAAATCACATTGTCATATGAACACAATATACATTATTGTCATTGTCATAGAAGTTCATCAATCACTATCATATCATAAAACCATAAAAATGCCATCCATATTTGCCATCATTGCTATACACCAAAGGTTACTACCGCGTTAAAGTCACTACATCAAGGTCACTGCCAAGATCACTATCATATAGAGCTAGGTCACTGATATAGGGTTACTGCCAAAACATCACACTGTCATCCACTACCATATCAATGGTTACTGGCACACATCAAAGTCATTGTTATCATTGTCATCAAGAACACTATTATCAATATCATCAAGAACATTGTTATCATTGTCATCAATAACATTGTTATCTATTGAGTATGTTGTCATTGATGTCAACACACCGAACATCTCCTAGTGTGTTGCATCAGCTCCCCTTGACTTCATACTTCCTTTCCTTGTTTCTTTCCAAGATTCTCTCCCCCTTTGACATCAATGGCAAAGGGTGGCTAATGCGTCCTTGATGATATCTTCATGTGATATGGCTCCCCCTCGATAAAAGGCTTACTTGTTGTATCATTTCTACGAGCTCCCCCTAACAATGTGCTTTCATGCTTGCTAATGCGTCCTTGATGATATCTTCATGTGATATGGCTCCCCCTCGATAAAAGGCTTACTTGTTGTATCATTTCTACAGGCTCCCCCTGACAATACGCTCTCCCATTGCATCATGTCTTCCAATTGTGCAAGAATTCATTATGAAACCTATTTTCTTTGCCAGACCCTAGTGGTCTTGTCTTCTTGCTTGGTGAATGCTTTCCCATCCTGGCTCTACGAGGTCCACATCAATATGTTAGATTTCTGAACAGAGCATACTTGTAGCGATGAATATCTTGTGTGTATGGTAGGAGCCAGAACATACAACTTGACGACGAACCACACTGGTTGGTTCGAAACGCGTCGACAAATGAAATTTCATGTGATTTACGCCCGAAAAATCTCTCATAAACATACATGTTATTGAAAGGCAGTGTGATGGATACTAAAGTGCGATTTTCTTTGCGATGAGAATGACAGCAATGGTGTATTGAGGATTTCTGCGTGTGAGATTATTAACCTGAAGAGTGCATTAAAAGCTCTATTGTGTATGGGATCTATTACAGAGATCGATGGTAGAATGCTTATGTAGTGACAGAGTTTCTAGTAGAGGCCGTGACAGAGTATTGACTATGTTTATATATTTGACTTGCTTGTCTTGCAGGGGATGTTGTGAAGAGTTTATTATAGTTATTTTGATTGGGTTTTGTAATGGTTATTGTACTCATCACTTGGTAAAAGATGATGTGTTTGGATGAGCTTGAAGAGCTCATGTTTAGGCCTTGTAATACTGTTACTGTAAGGACGTGAGGTCATTAACATCTTCAAGCAGTGTATTGTTGAGCCAGGGTTTGTTGTTTGTAGCAAGCTACTATTAAAGGTTTGACAGAGGTACATTGAGCAGCTTGTTGACATATCTATTAATAGCAAAGGCCCTGACAATCACTGCACATCTGAGCATACATTGATAATACGAATAGAAAAGACAACTGCAATCATTGATGTCAGTATTGAATTTAACAGTGTGTTGGTCTAAGGTTATTTGGTGACACTTCAAACGACAATAATGACATTCTCTTTATGAGAGCAGTAACCTTGATGACAATAGTGACTTTGATAACACTGATGACATTCTTTTGATGGTAGTATCTCTAATGTATGTCAATATCCTTGACATGGCAATGACTTTGGTATGTTACTTGTGATGATGAGAAGACAAAGATGGAAACAACACTAAAGTATGCAATATAGAACTCGTTACCTTTGTATGAGCCTATAAAAAGTTTTTGAAAAAATTGGATTGCTAAGGTCAATATAAGCTTGTATATGCAGGATCGCGGACTTATGCAGAGTGTGCCTGAAAGCACAAGAGTGGTGTTATATATGTGTTGTAGCATGAAGATCACATAAAACATATGTGTTATCACTAGTAGCATGAAGATCACTAGTAGCAGCAGATCATGGTGTTATATATGTGATGCCAAAGAAACATTGTGAGCCACAAGCAAAGCAAGATGCCACAAACAGAGTCACGAGTCACAAGAATAAATGTGAGCCACAAGCATAGTGAGTCATAAGAATAGATGTGAGTCATGAATGTTACGCACCATAGAGAGATATACTATGTATACAAAATGAGCCACTGAGAAATATAATGTGAACCACTGTGCGATAGAATACGAGTCACAAAGATGAGGAACAAGTTGTTGTACAATGCATGCCACTGAAAATCAATACGAGCCATAGAGATTTACAATCAAGCCACCGAGATACATTTGTGTGCCTCAGAGATCAAAGAGAGCGAGCCAGAAATTAATATCGAGCCTCATAAATGTAATGTGAATCATAGAGTATAATGCAAACCACGAGCCTTTTGAAATTGAAGATATTTTATGTTTGATGATGCCTACAATAAGCTCTAATAAATCCTTATTTATACTAATCTTAAGGTGCAACGACTAGCCTTTTCTAGGGCATTCCTCGAT
The DNA here is from genome assembly GCA_000404065.3 of Pinus taeda. Taxonomy (NCBI): domain Eukaryota; kingdom Viridiplantae; phylum Streptophyta; class Pinopsida; order Pinales; family Pinaceae; genus Pinus; species Pinus taeda. The sequence goes on from APFE030595847.1 coordinate 61,278, forward strand.
CAAGTTGTTGAATTTTTTACGTTCTATGCTGCAACAATTACTTTTTCCAAAACTTATTTCTTCTGCAATATTAATTAAGCAATTGTAGATAGAATATACGCCATATAAAACACATGCAAAACAAAAGATATCCAAGAACACAAGTAGACACAGAGAATTTAGGTCCAATGGCTAAGGCAAAACCCACAAAGGGAAAACCCAACCACATTCTTCTACTATTAGCAATCAAATGTTTCATAAATATACACAACAATAGATCAAGAGAATGTGTAAGTTCACCCAAATCTAAACAAGTTGTAGCATGAAGATCACTAGTAGCAGCAGATGTGCACACTGAATCAACCTTCCCTTTACCTAAATCAACACTGAAAAATTAAATCAACCTTGGCTCACCAAGTTCTTGTCTTGCTCTCCAAGTCTCTCTCTCACAATCTTCTTCAACTCCCTCAAACTCTCTCTCTCAAGTTTGAATTCTTCTTTCACAATACACAAGTATTGAGGGGACAAAGAATGAGGCACATAAATATAAGAGGAGCAACGAATCCATGCCATAAAGGAGTAACTCGCATGCCAAGAGGGAGAGTAACATATGCCCATTTAGAAAATGTAACTCATGCCACTAAGGAGGTACGCATGCCTTTGTAACTTATGCTTTTAAGAGAGAGTGTAACATATGCTTTAAAGAGTGTGTAACAAGAATCTTCTATGACGTGCTTTTATTGAGTGTAAGAGAGTACAAGAGAATCTTTTATGACATGCTTTAATGATTGTAAGAGTGTAAGAGCATTAATGAGTGTAAGAGCAATATGCCATGCCAATAATGAGAGTGTAAGAGAACATTATTGAGAGCCATGATTGAGTGACTTGAATTTCTTTTTAACAATAATATAATAGTATCATAATAATAATAATAATATTAATGATAATATTGATGATTAAGTCGAAACTAAACCATTAGGATTGACTGACGATCAGCCAATATTTTCCATCAACGATGCACGATTATCAATTGATGCAAAGTGATTTACTATTTTTAGAAAGTCATACATGAGACTTTCTATTTTTAGATTTCTATATTTAGAAATTCTATTTCTAGATTTTCTTTTAGACTTCTTTATTTTTAGAATTCTATTTTTAGACTTTCTATTTCTATAAATTCTATTTTTAGATTTTCTATTTTTAGAAATCATATTTTTAGACTATCTATTTGTAGAAATTCTATTTTTAGACTTTCTATTTTTAGAGATTCATCCATGAGCTACCAATTTTCAACACAAACTGACTTGATCTTTTCATTATTTTTGCCCACAACATATTAACAAAAATATTTTTAAAAATATTTACCAAGTTGCTTACCCAAATAATTTTATCACATCAATCAAATGATATTTCTTTACTCAAATTCGAATCTTCTCTTTTGGGACAAGATGGGCTTCAATTGGGGTCTTTGGGTTTCTCATGGGAAATTCATCCCATAGTTGCCCCAATTTTCAACATTTCGGCCTTCTTTTACAACAAAAGAAACTCGGACCTGCTTCCAGATATGCCCAAAATCTTGGCCCATATGGGAGGTCAACAAAGAGAGAAGATGTTGGATTTGTCTTCATCCTTCTTGTCCTTTACTTCTTTGCTCAAATCAAAAGATATTATGTCTTGTGTGTGTGGTTGAATGGTGCAAAGAGGAGGAGGTCAAATGTCATATTTATAGACTTCTTGGGAGGCCAAATGGGTGCCACAACAAGCTAGGCCGACTCGACTTTCTTGGTGCCAAAATATTCAAATTTAAAAATTTAAATTCTTTCTTTTGAAAATGCCATGAAGAACATGTCTTGAATTTAATATAATTTGGAGAGCTAAAATAGTATTTATAAAGACCAACCATGGCTACAAAAATCCACACTTGTAACCCATTTACTTTGTGTCTACTCAACATTGAACTTGTTTAGGGGCTTTTAATTGAATTAATGGAAGTGATAGACCTCCCATAAAAGGAGGATAACTCCATTCAATTTTTCATCATAACTCTTGTGGGTTTCGACCTCTTTAGGAGAGCTTAATTTATCCTCTTATATTTCATTGTTTGTGGAGATGTCATCTTTGTGGCCTTTTTGCTCTTGGAGACTAGTTTCTGTAAAGAAGACGTCTTTTTAATATTGAAAGAAGGCTTTTATTGGAAAAATTGTGAGTATTTATTGCATATCTTTTATGGCTTTACATGTAATGGAATATTGCTAGGGTTTTTCTATTATTGCTTGTGAAAATGCACAATTTTATTGGAAAAACTTGGTGAATTATTGCATGTTTAATCTATTTTCCTTGATCCCTACAAGAACTCTTAGAGGGCTTTTCCTATAGCTAATTTCTCCCCTCATAGAAAGATAGCTAGGGTTTGGAAGTGAAAACTAGGGTTTCTCCCCTTACTCCACGCTAAATTTGGTATCTCTATAATTTAAATCCCTAAGACTCCATCACCCATGTAGGGAAAGGCACTAAAATCCTATTCATAATCAAAATTCATTAAATTTCTTACCTTTTTCCTCCTTGTTTTTTTCAGCGCTTAAAGGCAAGTCATTAGGGCTCAGGGTAGGGTTGAATTCAACTAAGGCTTCAGCCATCGCAACATTGGAGTTGATTTGGCTTGCTTTCACCTTGAGTGACTTCAACCACTCAAAATCTAGCATATTTCATCGTGAACACTGAAAAGTGCCTCATTAAGGCTAGCATCATCAACCTTAGGCAATTCCGTGCCCTAATAAACCGTAGTTCTATACAAGGCATCAACCTGGGACTTGTTGAAAGTTTACCATCTCCTATTGTTTCCCATAACTTTAAGCAAACCTTTTCTTTGTGCTTGCATGCCTAGATTGTTAGAATATAGTAAGTGGCAATTATTAATCTTATTTTCCTTTAACATTGATATTTGCTTGTGAATCTTAATTATCTCTTTAGTTGTTTAGTTAGATCTTTTCATCAAACAATATCAAGAATAGTAACAACAACAATAGGGCACACAGATATTAGGCTCTTAGCCAGGGCAAAACCCCTCCAAGGGGAAAACCTGTTCTCTTCTTAGAAGTTGCTTCAAATGAGACACAAAGACCCAAACCCTAGACCAAGTCCTTCTTCTAGTACTAAATCAGCCCTTCCTCAACTCCTTCCAGATTCTACACCAACCAACTTCAATACTGCAACTTCGACCTTGTAATTTCGGCCCTACAGCATCCTCAAAAACCCTAATTTGGCCTCTTAAGACCTTCCTAGAGTAAGATATCTCTTCCTATGGTCAACGAGGTCAACGTAGGATATCCTTCCTTCCAGCTACAAGATACTGCACTTTGTCCTCCTGCAATTCAGACTTGCAACTTCGGCCTCTATTTGCAGCACCAGAAACCCTAGATCTTCGCACGTATGAAAGAGAGAGCCCAAAAACAAGATATTTCATCCTTCTAGCTTCTCCTAGACCTTCTCTCCTCTTTTTCTTACTTCCCAACTTAAGATCGAACTCTTTCTTGATAGATCGAACTTGTGGAGTGAGTGAGTGCTAAATGAGGTTGAACTCCTTGATATAGCCTTCTCAAGGGGTTGAATTCCCTCCTTTAGGCCGACTTGTAATTGTTAGCGCCGACTTGCACTTTTGGAGTTTCCCGGACTTTGTAGACCCAAAAATAATTCTTTTTACAATTACATTTTGCCCGAAAGGGTCTTATACACATGATGTTGACTCATGACAATAAATCCTAAGACCTAACAAGCCCTAGAAGCACGAAGAATTTGCTTTTACCTAGAAGACCATCAATAATGGGCATGAAACCCATGCTTTAAGAATAATATTTTTTTCTTTTCCTTTTCTTGTATGTTACATCAGATACATATTGAAATGAGTACAACAATTATGAAGTCCGAAACTAGCTACATTTCTCAACAGTGCCTCTTAACTAGGGAGGTATTCATAATTATGCAACCAGTTAAACATCATATCTCTAACTGAAGACTTCACACAAGAAGAGTCGGATTGATAAGCCATATTGTAAGCATCACCATTATGACCAGCATTGTCTTTGAGGCCTAAGTAGACAAGCTCTACTTTAATCAAGAGCATTACGCTGGGAGGCTTTACTGTTTGAGGATAAGGTAGGGCATCCAAGATAAGAGTACTCGAGGACCGATATTCTTTGAGGACTAGCTATCCAAGATAAGACTAGTCCAAAGAAGGACATACTCTATGAAAACTCGGGTGTGGTATGTGCCTTGAGAGACAATGATGCTGGTGTCTATAGATCATTGGTCTCGCCAGTGTTGTGCTCTGATCTTGTGGAGAGATAGATTTGTTAGTCAAGGCCTTGCTATATGACAATGTTGGTTGATATAATGCTAGACAGATGGGTTACCAATCCGACTCTTCTTATGAGATCTCTTCAAATTGAGAATGTCCATGTACCTCTTATGAATACTTCCCTAGATAAGAGGGAGTGTTGAAAAAAGTGTAACTAGGTTCGGTATTCATAAGTATGAAATGTATTTTTGATTCTTGAAATGAAAGAAAAATTATTATTATTTTGGAGCATGGGTTTCATGCTCAAGGACTTTTATTTTATAGGTCAAGCACCCATTGAGTGCTTCTAGGATTTGTCCTAGGTCAAGAAGTCAAAAGAGTCATTGCCAAAAGTTGAAGACCCCATCGAGCACAATGTAACTTGTAAAGAAATTTATTTTTGTCTTAAAAAGTGTTCAGATACCCTCCAAGAACAAGTCTGCCTAAAGGAAGAGCCACATCCACCCTTGAAGAAGCCTATAAATAGAAAAGGACTCATCCTACTTGAAGCACATTCACTCACCATTCATTCTAGCGAAGGAAGAGGAAGGAGAATCCAACGGAGGAAGAAGAAGACAAAGAAGATCTTTTGTTTGGGCTATTTTCTCTCACATGTGCTAAGGAAAACTCAGGTTTCTGTAGCCAAACCTAGGGTTTTTATCTTCAAGTTTGAACTTGGAGAAAAGGAGACAAGTAGGTCAAGTGAAGGTCACCAAGGGTAAACCTCATGCTCTTGAAGTGAGGGAAAGCCAAGTGAAGGTCAAAGGATGGCTCAAAAGATAGATCCAACGTCACACTTGTGGCAGCGGCAACTACTGGGGGCAAAAATTTCAAATCTGAAATGGAGGCCAAAATTTCTGCAGCACGAGATCGAAGAGATTTGATTGGGTTTGATAGGATCAGGGTTAGCACACCATTCGAAGAGGTTGGTCCTGGTCTTGGAGGGTTGTGAATTCCATCTTAAGGTCTTGGAATTCGTCAATTGGAGAATCTATAAGGAAGAGGAGATTTGTGGGTTTTCCTCTCAATTGGAGAGGTTTTGGCCTTAGCTTGCAGCCTATATTTTTTGTTCTTGTTCCTCTTGTTTTGGTAGTTATTTGATGATTCACAAATATAATAATAAGTAACAAATCTAATAAGTAAAAGAACATCACAAGCAGTTATCAAGTAAAGAGAATTAATCATAATCATTGCCTTATTGAATTCTCAACATGGTATAAAAGCTAAGGTTGGCTAAGGGCATCATGAAGATCTCCACTACATTGAAGAAGTTCATCAAGAAGTGTTCAAAGGTAGCAAGTTATCTCAAGACAGGCATCAAGGAAGCATGGAGCCTCTTATTCTCTACAAAGAAGGAAGCAATCAAGGAAAAGGAGGAAGGTCTCTTCTCAGCACTCATCAGCACATTCCAAGATGAGATCATTTGGGTAATTGATAGTTGTGCATTTAGGTACATGACAGGTCATCCCAAACAGTTGAAGACTTCATCAAAGGGAAAACATTCTTACTCAGTGGAACTTGGAGATAACAAAAGTTATCCCGTGAGAGGTATTGGATCGACCTCTATAGATCTAGAGAATGGAAGCAACATTCACCTCAATAACATCCTATTTGTTTCAGGTTTTGCATAAGAACTTACTTTCCATTTCAAGTCTAGAATTATAAGGGTGATAGAGCAACTTTCTTTGATTAAAAAATCGAGTAAATACTTCAGCATAGAGAATGCCAGAGTAATTGGCATCTGAGAAGGAAGACTTTACAAGTTGATATCTCTTATAGCACAAACTTTGGTTCACGTTGAAATTAGCCCATGTGAACTCTGGCATAAAAGATTTGGTCATCTACATTTCAAAATCCTTCCAACTCTAAGTTCCATAGTAGATGGAATACCTGAACTGAAAGAAGACCATGAAGGAGTATGTAAGTGATGTGCAATGGGTAAGAAAACCAAGGGACCATTTGGAAGCAATGCTTCATAGTCAAAAGAAATCTTCGATCTCATTCACTCCGATGTATGTGGCCCTATGACTCCTAAATCACTTGGAGGTCATCTATATTATGTCACATTTATTGATGATCGTTCAAGAGAGACCTCGGTTTACTTGATGAAAACCAAGGACAAAGCTTTTACAAAATTTCAAGAATTCAAAGCTGTAGCAGAGAACCTTACAGAAAGATGAATCAAGATGCTAAAATCTGATAATGGAGTAGAGTATACATCCAAAGAGATTATAGCATTTTGAAAGGAGTTCGGGATTAAGATGGAGTTGATAGTCCCATATAATCACGAACAAAGTGGAGTTGCAGAATGAAAGAACAGATCCATTGAAGAAATTGTCAACGCAATGTTACATGATCAAGATCTACCAAAATTTCTGTGGGAGAAGCTACAAAGACAGCAGTATATATTCAAAATCGAAGTCCCCACAGGTTGCTAGACAATAGGACTCCCGAAGAAGTATTCACCGGGAAGAAACCTACTGTAGATCATCTCTGAATATTTGGGTGTCCCGTATATATTCCTATACCAAAGGAAAAAAGAAAGAAGCTGGATCCATCAGGGATGAGAGGAACATTTGTTGGCTACAGCAACTCCTCTAAGGCTTATAGAATCTACATAAAGGAAGGACACCATATAGAAGCAAGTTGAGATGTCATATTTTATGAGAGCATCGCATTCAAGAAATCTAAGGAACTTCCCATGGACTCTAATGACGAAGAACTTCCAGTGTTCGAAGAAGAAGTTAATAGGGACGAAGAAGAATCTCATCATGAAGATGAGGGTCCTAGTGAACCCATTCAACCTGTGGTCCTCCCCGAATCAAAAAAGAGACCAAATTGGTTGAAATCTACACTACTTGATGCAAAAGGTCATGGGGCAGCAAAAGGCTCATTTAAAGAAAGCAAGACACGCAAGAGATATTCTAGGTATGCAGCGTACATGACAAAACTAATAGAAGAAGAACCATCCACTTTTGAAGAGGTTGTCAATCATCATGAATGGAAGGATGCCATGAATGAAGAAGATCAATCTATAATGAAGAATGAAGTTCATGAGATTGTGCCTAGGCCTGAAGACAAATTTGTGGTAACTTCCAAGTGGATCTATAAGATCAACATGCGGCAGATGGAAGTATAGATATGTATAAGGCAAGATTTGTGGCTAGGGGCTTCTCTCAATAAGAAGGCATTGACTACGAAGAGACATTTTCTCCAACAGGATGATATACAATGATTCGTTCATTGGTCTCTAGCAGCATCGATGGGATGGAACATCCACCAAATGGATGTCAAGACTACGCAACTGAATGGCACAATAGATGAAGAAGTCTTATAGAGCAACCCTTAGGATTTGAATTTAAAGAAAGGAAGGCATATGTTTGCATATTGAAGAAAGCGTTATATGGCCTCGAGAAAACACCAAGGGATGGCATGCTAGAATGGATGCATACCTACAAAGAACAGGCTTCACAAAAATTTATGCTGATATGAACGTTTATATCAAGGTTGTAGATGGAGAACCAATAATCATTATTTTGTATGTAAATGATCTTCTCTTGACAGGTGTAGAAGGTCGAATTGAAGAATGTAAGAAGCAACTAGCAGCAAAATTTGACATGAAGGATCTAGGGATGATGCATTACTATTTGGGACCAGAGGTCTGGCAAGGACCTGATAAAGTGTATTTGGGTCAAGGAAAGTACGTGATCAAGATGTTGAAGAGATTTGACATGATGGACTGCAAACCTATGACCACTCTGATGATCACAAACTTGAAGAGACTAAGGAGTTCTAAATCGAGACATGTGGATCCTTCCAAGTATAGACAATTGATTGGCTCACTGATGTACTTGGTGAACACTCGACTAGACATATGTTTTGCAGTAAACATTCTCAATCAATTCCAATTGGAACCAAAGCATGATTATTAGATAGCAGCAAAACATATAATGAGATATCTGCGAGGAACTATCCACTATTGCCTGAAATATGATAGGCAAAATGATGTCCACTTGATTTGATATACAGATTTTCACTGGGGAGGCAACAAGCAAGATGGAAGAAGCACTACGGGAGAATGTTTCAGTGTGAGATCCTCTATGATCTCATGGATGAGCAGAAAGCAAGACAAAGTTGCATTGAGTAGTGGTGAGGCTAAGTATGTTGCAACCTATGAAGTAAGCAGAGAAGTGGTCTGGTTAAGGAAGCTGCTATCCGACCTATTCGACGGAACGATGGACCCTACAGTGATGCATTGTGACAATACCAGTTGTATACGATTGTCTGAGGGCCGAGTATTTCATGGAAAGACAAAAGCATATAAACAACAAGTATCACTATATTCGAAAGCTAGTAAAAAATGGTGTGTTTCAGCTACAGTATATATCCACTCATGAGCAGACAAAGCATATAAACGACAAGTATCACTATATTCAGGAGCTAGAAAAAATGGTGTGTTTCAGCTACAGTATATCTCCACTCATGAGCAGGTAGCTGACATATTGACAACATTTCTTCCTAACAAGAAGCTTGTGTACTTGAGAGACAAGCTTAGCTTGGTTGATATATCCTCCCAAGTTGAGAGGGAGAGATAAGCACATCATTCTTGTTTTCACTTGAGAAGACAGAATGGAGGGTTGGGTAATCATCTGGCATCCGCTACTCTTTGAGGATGAGGTAGGGCATCCAAGATAAGAGTAGTCGTGGATCAATATTCTTTGAGGACTAGTTATCCAAGACAAGAATAGTCCAAAGAAGGTCATACTCGGTGAACACTCGAGTGGAGCATGTACCATGAGAGACAATGATGATGTTGTTTATAAATCATTGGTCTTGCTAGCATTGTGCTCTGATTTTATGGAGAGATAGAGTTGTTAGTCAAGGCCTTGCTACATTACAATGTTGGTTGATATGATGCTAGAAAAATGGGTTACCAATCCGTCTCTTCTTATTAGATCTCTTCAAATTGAGAATGTCCATGTACCTCTTATTGATACCTCCCTAGTTAAGAGGGAGTGTTGAAAAGTGTGTAACTAGGTTCAATCTTCATAAGTATAAAATGTATTTTTGATTCTTCAATGAAAGGAAATTTATTATTATTTTCGAGCATGGGTTTCATGCTCAAGGTCTTTTATTTTATAGACCAAGCTTGCTTCTAGGATTTGTCCTAGATCAAGAAGCCAAAAGAGTCAATGTCATAAGTCAAAGACCCCATCAAGCACATTGTAACTTGCAAAGAAAATTATTTTTCTCTTAAAAGGTATCCAGATACCCTCTAATGCCAAGTAGTCCTGGCAAATGGCAAGTCGACCTAAATGAAGAGCCACGTACACCCTTGAGGAAGCCTATAAATAGAAGAGGACTCATCCTACTTGAAGCACATTCACTCACCACACATTCTGGCGAAGGAAGAGGAAGGAGAAGGCAGTGAAGGAAGAAGAGGACAAAGAGGATCTTTTGTTTGGGCTATTTTCTCTCACACGTGCTAAGGAGAACTAGGGTTTCTACATCTAGACCTAGGATTTCTATCTTCATGTTCGATCTTGGAGAAAAGGAGACAAGTAGGTCAAGTGAAGGTGATCAAGGGTAATCCTCATGCCCCTGAAGTGAGGGAACGTCAAGTGAAGGTCAAAGGAAGGCTCAGAAGATAGATCGAAGCTCACACGTGTGGCAGCAGCAACTGCTAAAGGGCCAAAATTTCAAATCTGCAGTGGAGGAAGAAATTTATGCAACTAGAGGTCGAAGAAGTGCTATACTAGAAGAGATTTAAGGGTTAGCACATCATCTGGAGAGGTTGGCCTTGGTCTTGGCCTTGGAGGGTTCTGAAGTCAGTGTTAAGATCTTGGAATTCGTCAATTGAAGAATCTTCAAGGAAGAGAAGGTATTTGCGGGTTTTCCTCTCAAGTGGAGGTTTTGGCCCGAGCTTGCAGCCTATATTTTGTGGTCTTGTTCTTCAAAGCAAGATGACTACTTCTAACATAATGTTTAGATAATGCTTGGATGAACCGTATATAAAATGGTCTATCTATTTATCTTCAAAGACTAGATGACTTCTACAAAGAAACTTAAGCACATACTTCTCTCTACGATGTTATACAGAGTCAAGTAAACAACAATAATGCATGCTATCCTAGAGGAAAGACCAAATTTAAACAAGAACCAACCAAGATGCCTTTTCTAATAATAAAGATCCTTCACTTCTTCCTTCTTCGGCTTCTTCATGCGTTCTTCCATTTCCTCGGCTACATGAACTTCACTCGTCTCCTTTCTCTTATTGTTATGTTGGCATGGACAATCCATCTTATAGTGTCCAAACTCATTGCACTTGGAAGCATTGAACCTTGGACATATCTTTCTTCTTGGACTTTCCAGACTTCCCTTTCTCCAGTGTCTTGACTTGAGCTAGAAAGGCTCGAGATTGCTCTTTTGATCTAATGTCATCTTTTACCTTGATCCTTGATTCTTCCATAATGCATTGTGCCCACAACTCATCAAAGGGAGTTGAAACTTTCTTGAGTAGATGCTTGTTGCAACGCTGCTCCATTGTGGTGGCAATGCATTTAGTACACACATGGTCACTTCCGAATCAAAGATAGTTTCCCCAAGTCCTTGCAAATGATCTCTTAGCTAAGAGACTTTCATGAGAAAGGATGCCATAGCCTCATCCTTTGATTTCTTCATTCTATATAACTTATTCCTCAAAGACATCTTTTGTCCTGATGTACTTACAGAGTACAAATTCACTAGCTTGTCATACATACCCTTGGAAGTTTTCAAATTTGCAACAAATGGAACAAGAGAACATTTAATGGATTCAACTATGATCCTTTAAGCCCTTACTTCCCCTTTCTTGTATTTCTCTAGTTGTTGTCTTGTCTTTGCTAGGTTCAGTAATTTCCACAGTAAAATACTCTATTGCTTCTTGTTCTGTGAGAATCAAATCAACCCTTTTCTTCCATGCCAGATAATTTGATGCTCCTACAAGCTTGTTGCTCTCCTTGCAGAAAGCACCCATATGACCTGTAGATTCAGATGTAATGTAATAATATGTTACTTGAGATCAAGATTCTTCTTGACGATATCTTCAATCCTTTTGATGCCTTCAAGATCCTTGAAATATGTCTCCCAAACAGATCTTATTCCAGAGAGAGAGAGATCAACACTCTTCTTGAAGTCTTCCTCTCAAATCTTCCTTTGATGCGAGCTTGATGTAATCTTGACCTCGTTGTAGAAACCCTCCTTCCTTTAGTCTTTTCTCAAATGATTCTTCTTAAAGGGCTTTCTTTTCCCCTTCCTCTTGACAAGTAACTTCTTCTAGTGTAGTTGCCTTCCTTATTCACCTTAGCTCTGATTCCATGTTAGAAAATGGAAAGTGGCAGATATTAATTTTATTTTCCTTTTAACCTTGATATTTGCTTGTGAATCTTAATTATCTTCTTCAGTTCTTTAGTTAAATCTTTTCATCAAACAATATCAAGATCAGTAACAACAACAATAAGGGACACAACTATTAGGATCTCAAACAGGGCAAAACCCTCGAAAGGGAAAACAAAAAACTCTTATCTTCTTAGAATCTGCCTCAAATGAGATACAAAGACCCAAACCCTAGAACAAGTCCTCCTCCTAGTACAAAGTAACCCTTCCTCGACTCCTTCCAAATTTAGCACCAAACAACTTCAATACTACAACTTCGACCCTGTAATTTCGGCCTTGCAGCTTCCTCAGAAACCCTAATCCAACCTCCTCCTAAGGCCTTCCTAGAGCAAGACAACTCTTCTCAAGGTCAACAAGGTCAAGGTAGATTATCCTTCCTTCTAGCTACAAGACACTGCACTTTGTCCTCCTACAATTCGTACCTACAACTTTGGCCTCCTTCTGCAGCACAAGAAACCCTAGATCTTTGATGTGTGAGAGAGATAGATCCCAAATACAAGATATTTTGTCCTTCTAGCTTCTCCTAGACCTTCGTTCCTCTTTTTCCTGCTTCCCAGCTTCAAATCGAACTTGTGGAGTGAGTGAGTGCTAAATGAGGTCGAACCCCTTCTTTATGTAGTTGTTTCAGGGGGTTGAATTCTCTCCTTTAGGCCAAATTTTAATTGTTAGGGCCGACTTATACTTTTGCAGTTTCCCAAACTTTCTAGACTCAAAATAATTCTTTTTACAATTGCATTTTTCCCAGAAGGGTCTTATAAACAAGATGTTCACTCCTTTGACTCATAACAATAAATCCTAAGACCTAACAAACCCTAGAGGCATGAAGAACATGCTTTTACCTAGAAGACCATCAATAGTGAGCTTGAAACATGTGCTTTAATAATAATAACTTTTTATTTTTATTTTCTTGTTTGCTACATAGAATACATATTGAAATGAGTACAACAATTATGAAGACCAAAACTAGTTACATTTCTCAGCATAGATATACTCTTGTTGAAATATAAATTGAGACCCTAGGCCTCAAGTACCCCTTTTCAAGGCTTAGTTTATGGTATGTTGCTCCTTGACATAAAGAATTGTGCCTTAATCCAACTAAGAAGTACCTAGTTTACCCATTCACATACATCACCTTGAACCAATTGACTTAGAACATCTTTTAGGTTGATATATACTGGGAAACCTCCAAAGTGTTGAAATTTCACTAAAGAGCAGATGTGCGGTGCTAAGGTGATAGTGGCAGCCATCTCATTGTTGTATCTTAGTCTAGTTCTTGCCTTGTGAGGCCTCTCAAAAGGCCTACTAGATTTTGAGGCAACAATGCAGATAACAATTCAAAGTAGAGATGGGCTCAATAGCAAATGCAGGGGAACAACTCGACTCAACCGCATAGGATAGGTGGAATTTGTAGATAGATGCTACAATTTTGAGGATGAGGTGGTTGGTGAAACTTACAAGAAATAATTTCATTCACATATATGACTTCAATAAATGTTTTGTTCACTGAAAAAAATGTTTCTATCCAGAAGACCTTAAAAGTGTTTCTAATTTGGTCCCCATTAATAGGTAGAAGAACAACAGAAATAAAATTTTTAATGACAAATAGGTAGAGGAACAACAAAAATAAAGCTTTTGATGAGAAAACTTTACAGATGAGAAAATTACTTGTGGATTGTAAGGATGATATGTGATGACACTTATGTGTAGTTATCTATGTAAGTGGTTGCTCCTAATTTTAGATGCCATCTCCTTATACATTATTAAGAAAAATTGCATTACTAACCAAACAAGATGAGTAGCCAATGATTTTGTGTCAACTATAACAGAGATGGATACAATACAAACTAGTGATGACCCTCGAAGAAGTATTAAATTTTATTAATTTCCATGTTGCTATAATATGCTACCATATTTAAGAAAGGTAGATTTGCTTTAAAAGCAATATAAAAGTTCTCTTATGTAAGTATTACAACCAACATACCATTTCACTCCCATAGTACTGCACTATGTTTTTATGACTGAGCCCACTAAGCAAGGCTATTTCCTGTCAAAGGCAAGTTGAAACATCTATCAGTATTCATATAGACAAAGTGTTTGTTAAATATACCTGAGACTACCTGCAAGGTCTTAAAAGTAAAAATGTCGAATTCACAGTTAAATGTATCATTACATAAATTTTAAGTGGACAGTTACACTGATTTCAAAATCCGAATGATAGACTCTAAAAATATTCATGCATAAGAAATTTTACCTGCGCTAACTGCTTTACACTTTCCTTGGACTTTGGATCATCACCAAACAGTGTAACTTCCTTCATTGCACACATTTTGCCACTTTCACTACAAATATGGAAAAAGAATTGAGTGGAAAAAATAACAAAAAGTGGCTACACAGCAACAATCTGGTTTCAAGGCAAAAATACAACATCGACCAACAAAAGTGCATTTACAAATCCATTTTACAAAGACTACACATCTTTGTGATAAGACACATGCCAATTGTGAAATATAGCAACTTTGTTACAAAAAATATGATAAGGTAACCATGCAAGACAACGAAGGGTTAGGAAACCACTGATATGGAAAAAAATCAAGTTATAACTAGGCATGTCATAGAAGTTCTCAAAAATATATGCTAGAACAGGCTTCCCAACGTATGGGCATCCTTTTGCATAAATGATCACATCACAGTAAAATCATACATGTGTACCTGTTAAGACCAGCATAAACATGTCCAAATGTCCCCCTTCCTAGCAGTTTTCCCTTCTTCCAGCGAGATCCAGGACTTGGAGGATTGTCTTGCCTGCCAGGACTCCGGGGTACTCCAGACGATGTAGCAGGTGTTGAACAGGACATAACATAAGGTAATGAATTAGAAATAGACAACGGTGGCAGAGGCAAGCGATGACAAGGGTGTTTCCTTTCTTCTGGCCAGCTAGTTGGAGATCCGGGAGCTGTTCCACTAGCACGATGATGCAAAGGTGTGACTGCCCCACTCTGAACTCTTGAGCTTGGACCACTTGTCATTCTTGGACTAGGATTGGGAGAACATTCCGGGCTACCTCTGCTCTGCTGCCAAAACGGTTGCCCAATCAGATCACCACCCATGGAATTATGACCTGAATTGTGACCAGAACCAGGACTTGAACAATGGCCTGAGCCAAAGAAAACTACCTCAGGAAAGGATTTAGCCGCCCAGAAAGCACTGTTGGGAGATTGCTCAGAACCATAAACCCTCATTGGACTTCTTGAAGGACTAGACATGGAACTGTCCAGCACATTCCCTAGTGCCCCATTAACTGGAATTTGCAGATGTGCTGGAGCCTCTGTATTAAAGTATCCTCTTTTGGGTGAAGATGAAAAATAATGATGGCTAGAAAGAGGACTACCAGGCCTCAGTATATCCTGTTTCGCACATTTCACGCTAATCTTGGGAGATTGCCCTGCATGTATCACACTTAAGTTGCACATAGCAAAATGTCAGTGCAAACAAAAAAATTTAGCACATTGAGAAATCATCTTGATCAACCTTATGAACAGTAGAACATAATGTTTCTTCAGCTAAAGAGTCAAGAATACAAGTGAAGAGCTGAAAAAAGGAAGATGCGTGATAATGACCACAGCAATAAACTAACTTTGACAAACTTACCCAGAACCTCCATAGCCATCAGCAATCACTCTACCAGCAAGGCCTACATCAGAATGCTTATAATTAGCATGCCCTGGCCCACTGTCCTGCTGCAACTCTGCAGGTTCATCACTACCTACAGAGCTCACGCTTGAAACGGATGTTGAAGATAAGCCTCCATCCACACCTGCAATATCCAACCGGTTCAATACCTGATCAGGTGAAGGAAGTAAACATGGAGATGATCTCCCAGACCTATTCCTAGAAGGCTGAGTCAAACTGATCCCAGGTTCTGGACAACATAGTGCTGATGGCAGGGGAAGTGGTTGCCCATGTGGCCTTTCAGCAAAACTCTGAGAACGTGATACATAGGCAGAAGGCAAAGGTGATGCTGAGTCTGTTCTAGGTCCTGAACCATTCTCTGAAGCTGTATCAAGACTGCAGCGCCTAGATGCTCCTGAAGATTGGAAGCTTCCCTTTCCTTTCAATTTTCGGAAAGGAAGAGCATCAAGTAAGTTATCTTTACTTCCCTTCTTCTTCACTTCTTTAGAAGAGGATTTCCTCCACCATGTTGGCATATTGCTGGCCTGAAAAACTACTAAGCCAATAGTTTCTAATGTAAGATAGACTACGCCAACTGGGCCTGATTAAGCAGCACACACTATTGCAGCTTTAGATGTGATGTATACCCAAGGAGACCCTTCAATAGCAGCACCCTCAATAGAGAGGTCTAATACAATCCAAAGGAAATTACATCTGCAACTTGAAGATGTTACAAAACTTGAAATCATATTAAAGATGCGAAGTAATTGAATGTATCAAAATTTCGTTCCCTAGAATGTACCAAAATACAAGTCTTGCTCCTCTTGAAGAAAGAACCAATCTTATATCATGGTCTCACAAATGAAGAACTTGAGTAGATCAATCCAGTCAGTTTCCTTCCATTAAACAAAACTTCGAATAATCATGGAGGAGTTGCGAAATATAAAGTAACCTGCATTTGAAATTGATATAAGAAGGCAATATTTTTCTGACTTCGCAGCAATTTATTTACAAACACAAAGACAATACATGGAAAAAAAAAATACCACATGATAAACATGTAAAAGGAAATGAACATTGAAAATGCCTGACAGCTCTGAGTATGAAGACCCAGTTTTTGGCCACTGTATGCATTGGAACATGGAGAGAATGCATTGTTTTGCAAAATACTTATTCCAGCTCTTAAAAACCTAAATTGGTGATACATCATACAGAACAAAATGCTTATAGTTAAAAGGAAAAGAAAATTGCATCAAAAATGTACCATACATGCAGCTACAGAACCTGGAGATCATTTACCTTACCAAATGATAAACATGTAAAAGGAAATGAACATTGAAAATGCCTGACAGCTCTGATTATGAAGACCAAGTTTTTGGCCACTGTATGCATTGGAACATGGAGAGATTGCATTGTTTGAAAAATTACTTATTCCAGCTCTTAAAGACCTAAATTGGTGATACATCATACAGAACAAAATTCTTATAGTTAGAAGGAAAAGAAAATTTTCATCAAAAGTGTACCATACATGCAGCTACAGAATCTGGAGATCATTTACCTTACCAAATGAGAGGTGTAGAATTTCTATCCTATTCACCATCCCATCAAGCTAAGACATGACAGGTACTGTAACACGAAAAAATATGTAAAATTCTTCTATACTCTTCACAATACCAAAATCTTATTATATGTAAGTTTGCAATGATGAGCACTAAACCTTTGATCCCTTGCCACTCGAAATCACTCGCACATGTAAGTCTATAACAGCTAAAAGAAGGTAACTTGCTTCAATATAATTGGATCACCTGAAATTCCTACACAGAAGCTCCAATGTATGCATAACAGCTATAATCATCTATGATCCCTGTTACCCACCCATGTGGGTAGCCCATATGAGAAAAAAAATTCTCCCAATGTTTCAGCCTGCCAGCCAGCAGCCTTATGATGATGCACATATAGCTAGCCTTAAAGGCTCCTCTCATCCATGCTCCAGTCAGTGTTTTATTTTATCTAGCCTGCTCATTTGACGAAGGTGGGCCATCTATTATAAGGTACATTAACCATTTTATGTATTCAAGGGATTTCATTTAATGTTTAAAGCAGTGTTGGAAATATCACAATTATCGCAATAATATCGTCGTAATCATCACAATAATCTGCCCTCTTTCAATTTATCACAATAGTTTAAATTATAGTGTTAATTTTGTATTTATCTCAAAACTATCTGAATTTATTGCCATGCTGCTGGAGAGAAAAGGGATAAAGTTCTGGTTCAGGGTTTTCGACCTTATTTTGCAAATTTTGCTAAGGGATATTGAACTTTGAGGCTACTGTGACCATTTTCCATCAAGCAAACAAGGGGAAATCTATACTTTTCATTGCCATCAACTAAGCATTTATGGAGTGGGGATCTACTCCAATCTACCAGATCCATATTCCCAGATCTGCGAAAAAATTATGCCCACATTTTCTTTGATTTTCAAGTATGGGGTTTGCCAATGTCCATTAGCTATGCCACTTCTTGCGCTTTTTTAATGAGAGATTTAATACTTATACACCTATGATATTTTTATTGCAGCATTCTTCAAGTTTTTTGTGGATTTTGATTTTGAATTTCCCCATTTGTTCTGTGCCGTAGGTCCAAATTTTAAAATTGAATCAGAGCTCTCCAACATGCCAAATCCAATGGACCGAATGTGAGAGTATGGTAAACCATGTCAGGGTGATAATAGAACAAAGCTGAGTTGCCCGCTATGTGGAATGGAAATGTTCAGGAGAATCACCCACTTGAAATAGCACCTTGCCCAAGACATAAAGTGGATATTTTCCCTATATCTACCCCAGACATTGTCCTGCTTTCAAAGAACTCAATTCTTGATAATGCTAGAAAGAGAGATTAAAGGGAGGAAATGAGAAATTGCAAGGGAATCACAATCTTCTCAAGTGCAAGGGAAACCTAATCCTTGGCCACACCTTAATGCGATATGATTATCGGATTATCGTTATATTATCTATATGCCTCATGATGATCATCTCATGAGATACATTTATTTTGCTTTGATGCGATTTATTATGTTAGGGCTTATGACTCGGGATAGATATCATATTTCAGCATCCATGATTGATGTACCACTTGACATCTTATACATTTTATATTGCAGTTTTATTTTTGTATTTGTGTGGCAATGTGTTCGTTTGATGTTGATGTTGCTTGAAAAGAATAGAACTTTGAAAGAAAAAAGTAAAAAAAATGTACCTTTTAAGTTTCTCAATATTTTTTATGTATTCCTTGATATTGTCAATAATTTTAATTTGGAAGCCCCCAAAATTGTCGATAATGACAAATGTAACATTTTTAGCAGTGTCTATTTTTATGCATACTATATATGGTAGAGTCCCCCTATCTATTACAAGCATTTTCTACTTATTTCTATTTTTAGGGGACTGCTATTTTTGGCATGTCTATTTATAGCAGGGTGAGGTGACAATCTAGGGGTGACACGTGGCAGCTCATGCATTCGACAAGTGGCACAGTTACAAGTGAATCATCAATCAAATGGCAAAGCACATGGCTGTGACATGGCAGTTTATAAAGGCAATCAATAAACGCAGTTTATTTTCTTCTGCCATATTTTTCTCTCTCCTAGTGTATTTTGGTTTCACCTTTTCCCTCTTACTTGAACTCCTTTCCCTCCTGTTCCCGTTCCTATTCTTTCTCCAGCTGCACTCTTTCCCCTTCCTACTCTATCTCCTTGTTTCACTCCATCCTTCCCTCAACAAAAAAGAATACTTTTCCCTCAACGAGTCAAACTACTAAAATTATGCCAAATAGAATTTACTAAAAAATACGTGAAGAGAAAAATAGCCTAGTTAGAATTGCTTGGGGATAATATTAACCGAGCTAGTCTATGCCAACGATGCCTTAAGATATTTTTGTCACAGTGGGAATTACCAATAATAATCCAAGGATCTTTTACCCAAGGTGAACAATCTAAAATTGTGCTAAAAAATATTTTAATCTCACGACAACTCAATAACACTTCAATTTAACTCAAGCATGGGCCACTCAACTAGATTTCTTCTCCAATTTGACAATTGTTCACTCAACAAGCTTTTTTTTCAAATGCGCATTGATGTCCAATTTTCAAAAAATCGACCTCCTCTTCACATTAATACAAATAGAGTAATTAAATGGGAGAAAACACTATAAATTCAAGGGGAAAGCCATATACAACTCAAATTATCTTAAGCGAGCATCAAAAATACTCTCATCTCCATCATTATTCTTTCCTCTCTCTTCTAGCTTTTACCATCTTGTGTCTAGATATAATTGTCTTCAATTCTTTAATAGTCATCTAAGTGTAGCCAACCTTTCGGCTCTTGCACAATAAAGTTCAGTTTTGATCCAAAAAATCTCTTTGGGTCTGTTTGACCATTGAAGTTTCAATGAAATTGTATGCAATTAAGAGTTATTTCACCTAGCAATATAGTAAAAGCATCAGCAATACTCTCATTTCCTGTAATGTCCCTTTTTTTGGGCGTTGAGAGTAGAGACCATCTCAATAGCCTAGGCTACAAATGAAAATTAATTGAAGGCTATAACGGAATTAATTAATTAAAGTGTTTGACAAAAGAGAATATTATAAAGTCACTTTACTAAGAGAAAAGGTGACCAAAGCCCCAAGGCTTAGCTCAATTGGTCAAGTTCCCATCATTAAAGGTACCTTGCTAATGGGAGGTTGTTATGGAACCAGCTCAAGAAGATAGAAAAGATAAAATAACGCCTTAGAATTCAGCCTCTTCGAGGGGGCAACCTCATTTACATTACATAAATGAACAATTCTTGGATGATACAAATGACAAAACCTCCTTTCTATATATAGGGGTCTAAGGAGTCACAATATAACTCAGCCAACCTAACAATAATAATATAAAGCCACAAAAATAACAATAGAGAGATTCTATGGGGCACAATAATAACAATATGGGGACAATAGGGGCACAACAATATTAATAAGGGGTATAACTACAATAGTAATGGGGTAATCACTAGTATTATAGGGACCCAACATGCCCCTCTCCTTCAAAAAAAATGTTGTCCTCAACGCTTGAGTAGTTCTGGATACTTCTGTATAAAATTCTCATCCTCCCATGTGGAATCTTCAGCGGATAAGTTCTTCCACTTGATAAGAGACTCTGAAATTGATCGATTTTGTAGCTGTCGAGTTCTTGTTTCCTGTGACTGCTTCCGGTTCCAATATAATTTTTCCTTCCTCGTCAAGTTCTGGCAATATTGTTTGAACTGCGAGCTTGTCGCCTATAACCTTCTTTAAACATGAAACATGGAAAACTGGGTGCAATTGAGACGTTGCAGGAAGCTCCAACTTGTATGCCATAGTACCAATGTTTTGCAACACCTTGTACGGACCATAATACTTTGGTGATAATTTATTATCCTTCTTAGCTTGCTTGAGAGACATTTGCTTATATTGTTGTAGCCGTAGAAATACCCAATCACCTACAACAAAACTTATTTCACTGCGATGTTGATATGCATGTTGTTTCATTCTATTATGTGCCAACACGAGGTTATCCTTTAAGAGTTGTAGGACTTGTTGTTGATGTTCGATGTGATGTTCCACTACTTGAACCTTAGAATTTTCTCTTAAATATGATGTGATGGATGGTGGTTCATACCCATAACGTGTCATAAATGGGGTCATTTTTGTTGCTGTATGGAAGGAAGTGTTATACCACCATTCAGCCAGAGGTAACCATTTGACCCA
>APFE030595847.1:91681-128387 GCA_000404065.3 Pinus taeda
TAACGCCCGTTGAGCTGGTGGACTACAAGTTGAGAATCTAAGTTTACAACCAATGTGCGAATTCCGAGGTTAATCGCCTCAGCTAATAATCCAATCACAACACTATATTCAGCAACATTGTTTTTTGTACAACCCAGACACACCCCTTGAATATCTACTAACTCACCACGAGGATCGTAGATCACCCATGCCGCAGATGACAAGTTGCGGGTACTGCGGGAAGCACCATCAGCGAAACCAACGTAAGGCGATCCAGACATCTGTTCAAGAAGCAAAAGACACAATAAGCGGCAATCATGCTGACACACTGAGATAAAAACTAAATAAACACGCACACACAACACACTTCTAAAAGCATATGTATGTACAAAAAGAGAGAGTGCCTGGACTCAGGCGTAATATTTCTTGAGATAAAGCCCATTTCAGGGCTTGTCTAGGGGATTACCTTCATAATCTATAAGCTCATAGGCACCTTTTTGTAAAACTCTTTTCACAATATAGGGCCCATGCCACATAGGCTCGAGTTTTCCTGCTCCCAGCTTATCATTAGCTGATCATAGAGCAGTACTAGATCTCCCTCGATGAAAGAGCGGGGGTTGATAGCATTATCGAAGTGAGTTTTCACTCGCTTCTTCTGAGCTTCAATAGCTAGGGAGGTCAGACGACGGGTCTCATCTAGCCGTTCTAAGTAAAGAAGTTGCTCTTCTACAGGGGTAGTATCGGGGAGTAACTCGACGGCTAATTTCAGTGAAGGAATCTCACACTCAATGGGAAGGGTGGCCTCCAGTCCATAAACTAACTGAAAAGTAGTGAAACCGGTGGCGTCCTTCATGGAGGTACGGTAGGCCCACAAAGTAGAGAACAACATCAGATGCCAACTAGACTTGTGCATGCCAACAGTTCTTTGAAGCATCGTGACCAAAACCTTGTTCACGGCTTCCACTTGACCGTTTGCCTGAGGATAGTACGGAGTCGAAATATCATGCCTAAGACCTAGCTGAGTTGTTAACTCAGCCATCATGTGATTACGAAAATGTTTTCCGTGATTAGTGACGATGGCTTGTGGAACTCTGAACCGTGAAATAACATGATTAAACAGGAACTACGTCGCGGTGTGACTGTCTTCTGACAATGTAGGCATCGCCTCGGTCCATTTAGTAAAATAATCTACAACAACGATGATGTATCCATGCCCCCCGGCCGAGCGAGGGTTACAGGTCACATAATCGATGCCCCATTTGGCAAAGGGGCTGACGGTTACAACGGGGTGCAGCAGAGCAGGGGGTGCACGCATCTTCCGTTGGTAAATCTGGCATTCATGACAGGAACAGACAACAAGAATGCAATCCTTGAAAATGGAAGGCCAGAAATAGCCAGCACGGAGGATTTTCTGTGCAGTGGCATATCCAGACATGTGACTGCCACAAGCACCAGAGTGGCAGTCATTTAGAACTCTCTCTACTTCTTCGAAGGTTAAGCATCGGCGAAGAACAGAATCAACACCGAGATGGTACAGGGTGTCCCCAATGATGTGATATGGTTGGGATTGGTGTTGAATCCGTCGACGAGCATCCTTAGAGGTCTTGGGACAGAAGGAGGACGTCTGCAAGTAGACAATAATGTCCCCGTACCAAGGATCAAGGGTGCTGATAAGGAAAAGAGTTTCATCTGGAATAGAATCCTCTACCTGAGAGGAGGCAGCGGCGGATGGAAAATAACACAACAGTTCGGCGAAGACGAGTGATTTCTTAGACTTGGCAGTAGTAAATTCAGGGTCAAACTCTTGGAGGATGATGATCCACTTTGAGTATTTGCCCCCCAGCAATTGTCGTGACAGAATATAAGTCATGGGGTTGCAATCGGAGATCACCGTCGTAGTACACAACAAGATATAGTGATGGAACCGTTGGACAGCGCAAACAGTAGCGAGGGCCAACTTCTCGACATATGCATATCGAGTTTCCGTATCTAGCAAGTTGCGACTAAGGTAGTAAATGACATGTTCGATGCCATCATCGTCGTCTTGTACCAAAACCATACCTATGGTGGTATCAGCAGCGGCCAGGTATAACGTATAATCACGATGATAATTTGGAGGCCGCAACAAAGGGGCAGAAACTAGAAGAGTTTTGAGACGTGCAAAAGACTCCTCAGCTATGGCATCCCATTGAAATGGGGTGTCACGCTTAAGTAACCGTGTGTGAAACCCTTTGCCACTTCGGCATAGTTTGGGATAAATCGTCGTAAGAAATTAGCTTTGCCCTGCAAGCTCTGCAGCTGCCGTAAAGTAGCAGGGGGAGGAAGATTCAAAATTGCCTCGACTTTAAGGGGATCCAAGCGGATGCCCTCTCGGGAGACGATAAACCCGAGAAGTCGGCCAGATTCGATGCAGAAGACACATTTATGCGGGTTTAGTCGGATATTATAGGGTCGACAGCAAAGAAAAATCTCGCGAAGATGTGATGGGTGGTCCGAGCACTTAGCTGAATGAGAAGGAAGGTCATCCAGATAAGGCTGTACGATGTGCCAAATATCGTGAAAGGCGTAAGACATCGCACGCTAGAAGGTGGCGCCGACATTTTTAAGACCGAAGGGGAGATTTTTGTAAGCGAAAGTACCCCACGGACAGATAAAGGCCGTCTTGTGTTGATCAGCGGGGGTGATATTAATCTGGTTGTAACCAGAAAAGCTGTCCATAAACGAATATATTTCACTGCCCGCACATTCGTCAATGAGTTGGTCAATGAACGGTGTGGGGTAGTTATCTTTTGGGCAGGCTCGATTAATGTCGCGATAATCGATACAGATGCGAATGGTACCCTGTTTTTTATCTACAGGGACAATATTTGAGACCCAATATGTAAGTGGGATAGGATAAATAAATCCAGCTTTAAGAAGTTTTTCAACTTCCGCTTTGATAGCTGCCGCCTTACGGGGGTGCACGGGATGCAAACGCTGGCGAACAGGTTTGGCTCTGGGATACGTAGGTATCTCATGCACTACAATGGATGGATCGATACCATGCATCTCTTCGTAGGATCATGCAAAAATGTCACGAAATTCGCGAAAGAGTGCTATGTATATTTGAATCTCCTCAGGAGTGCAAGTGACTCCTATATAGATGTTCTCGACAATCCCTGGTTTAACAGAGATGTCGATGGATTGGGTCTGCGTGATGTTCCCTAAATTCCCTTCAGACTATGTTTGATAAATCTGGATGGGCATCTGAATAGGTTGTGAAGGGAGACATGGAGCAAACCGCTCGAGACAAAGCAGTGTTTCCCAGAGGGTAGGGAGAAAGGAGGAACGATGGTGAAGATGGGACCACGAACGTTCTTCAAGAGACATGGTCTCTATAATGGCCTCATCGGAAGGAAATATTTCCTTTAACAGATCCGAGGAGGTGCAGTCTCCAAACCAGGGGGAAAATAATATGAGTCAAGAGCCCCACTTGAAGCAGCGGGTTCAGCATGAGGGGCCGATGCAGCAACGATTTGGATGTAGTTGAGCTCGCGGGACTTAACGGCATCTCCTCGCCCCACGATTCTATCTAGTCGACAGGGGGAAGGGGCCAAGGATTAGAACGAACCGAAATCATGGAGATAGAGGCGAGGTTGGGAGGTGGGATGGAGAAAACACCCATAAGGGTGGGATCTTTGAAGAGCTTGGCTCCCACACTCTCAAAAGGAACAGAGGTATGTTCAACGAAGGGTATGTTTCCCTTAGAAGAGGAAGTGAAGAAGGAAAGCTGGTCTACCGTGACAATTTTCCCTTGGTGAGGGAAACGAATGACACAGAAGAGGGATGAAGCCACGGCACGCATGGCATACGTCCAACTTCGGCCAAGAAGGAGGTTGTATGTGAGATTCGCGTCAACGACCTCAACTTCTACTTCCACGGTTTTCCCTTCTAAGGTGATTGGCAACGTGAAGAATACCATTAAGACGAGTTCTCTCCCATCGAAAGATTCCAAAGCGTAGAGACGGCTCGAGTCGGGAACTGATCGCTTCCAACAAGCAATAGACATAATGCAAGTTGATGCGCCCTCATCAATAACTGTACGATGAATCGTTTTTGAGTTGATGATGACTTGGATAAGAAAAGCGATCTGATGAGGCAGCCTCGGGACATGGCTCTCGAGATCGAAGGTAATCAGATCCCAATCTGCCGGGTCGATGCCACCGATGGTCGATAGCAGGGACTTCTTCTGAGGGGGGCAGCTCTGGAGAACTTCTAAGGTGGACATAGCCGACGGAGCCTATGCTAATTCCTCTACGATGCTATAGTGCTAGGCAGCACGAGCATTCAGGTTGTAAGAAGATCGCCTGAGTACTCCTTTAGGAGGGGGTCGGATGGTCGTCTCAATACTTGGTCTCTCGATATGGAGTGGACTAGAGCTGGACGAAGGAGCACTTGAGGGAACCTCGGGCTCCTTCCCGGCGGACGAGGGATACTCCTTTGCTTGAGTTGTTACATGAACGGGGATAGATGCAGCCATGAAGACTTGGGAATCAAAGGGAGAAGAAGACGGATCAACCACCATTTGAGTCTGCTGAGAGGGAAAGGGTTCTTTAAGAACCGCAGGAACCCCAGGAGCGCCTTTCAACAAGCAACTAACTTCGGATCGCCTCGGGCAGTCCTTAGTGTAGTGATCCTCCTCACAAATGAGACAAGGATATTTAGGTTTGCGCTTAGCTCCTTCCTCGGCTGGAGGTTTGGAGGATTCCTGTTTAGGTTGCTCAGATTTATTTTTCCCTTTTCCCTTTTTATTTCCTTTCGGGGCCTTACCCGCCGTGGTGGACTGGACGGCGTTGACCTCGGAAGTACTACCAGAATTTGAACCACCCTGAGAAGTGCTTTCATTAGAAGTGCCTAACTTTTGCCTCCCAGGGTTTGAAGATGATTTTTTAGAGGCCGGGTTCACAGAGCAAATAACTCCATCGACACATGGCTTCAGCGGTGCCTTGGATGTACCGGGTCTCGGGGCGTCCGACAAATACTCATACAAGGTACCTGACTGAGAGTAAACTAAGTCCAGGTACTGAGTGCGCGCAATCGCTTGCTCTTCAGTCACGCAGGCTCCCATAGAAATGTCCCATGCAATCTTAGGGACAAAGGAAGTCGTGAACCAATCGGTGAGGAGTTGATCAGGAATCCAAAACTTGATCAACCAGTGACGCCTTCTCCATTCATGTATATGATCAGAGATATGCGTAGCTGTATCTTACTTAAGAGATGTAAGGAGATGGGTCCCTGTCTCGTACCGAATGGGTAACTGAAAGTGAGTAAGGAATGCCATAGCCAATGAATTAAAATCCTGAAATGACACGCGGGTCAATTCAATATACCATTTAGCGGCAGAACCAGTGAGAGTCCTTTGGAAGAGGTGAAGTCGAATCGAATCATCGAGCCATGAATTAGACGAACACCATAAGTGATACGTCATTACATGGGCTTGAGGGTCCTCTTCGGCTTTGTCGTCGAATTTGGGACAGTTGCTAGGTATCTTAGTTGGAACTGGTGGCCATTGTGGATTATGCAAAATGGGATAATTTGTTAACTTCGACACATCTGGCAGTTCCAATGTCGCTAGAAATGGTAGTTGCGGGTTGAAGGACATCTGTGGATATGAGGTAGGGCCAGAATTCCATCCAGTTGCTGGTTGCCCCCACTGGCCTTGTCCCGATGGACCAGTTCCAAAAGGGCCTTGTCTAGAAGGATTTTGTCCATAAGAGTTATTCCCGGAACTGGACGGTTGATACTGGTTTTGCCCCCCAGCGCCCCATTGGTTACCATACTGACCTGTAGGTTGTTGATAATTTTGATAAGGGTTGGCTTGCGGCTGTTGGTAATTTTGAGACGAGGCGATTTGATTTTGCCCCTGGGATTGCTGGTATCCATACTGAGCCTGGGAACCTGGCGGCATTTGATGAGAAGGTTGGGATTGGTACCCACCTGAATAAGGAGGTTGGGATTGATACCCACCTGAATAAGGAGGCTGGGATTGATACCCACCTGAATAAGAAGGTTGGGATTGATACCCACCCTGATTCTGGGGTTGATAACCAGGTTGAGGCTGCGAAGCAGGAATCATCTGCATGCCCGGTTGAGCCGCCCCAGAAAGATATCCTTGCAAAGGTTGGGCCATCTGGCCGGAAGGTTGTCCCGGTTGGATTTGAGACGAACCCATTTGCCCAGAGGGTTGAGCTTGCTGAGCGATGGGCTGCCCTTACGCAACCGAAGGCTGTCCTTGTAGACCAGATGGTTGATTGGGTTGAGTAGTGGGCTGGCCTTGCTGTGCGTAAGGCTGGGCCCCTTGCCCAGAAGGGTAGCCTTGTTGTTTTCCGGGTTGACCTTGCTGACCGTAAGGTTGTCTCGGGTTCCCATAGGGTTGCCCCGAAGGGTATCCCTGCTGGGGCCTAGGTTGTCCTTGCTGAGCATAGGGTTGTCCCGGGTTTCCAGAAGGTTGCCCAAGATATGTATAAGACGGACCACTAGAGGCTAAAGGTTGTCCCTAATAAGGTTGTCCTTGCAAGCCTCCAGGTTGACTTGGGTAGTTCTGGCCATAATACTGCTGCCCATGATTAGGCTGCGAGTAGGATGGTTGACCCTGGTAGGGTGGTCCTTGGGATGGCTGTCCTTGACCTAGACGGAGCTGGCCACCGCCATATTCGGTGATACCCCAAGCCACACTCAATGGAACTGAAGCCTCAATATAGGGTTCAGTTGGCAAGGAGATATACAAATGATGATTGACATGATCATAATAGGGGCCTTGCCCGCCTGGGTTCTGGACATTATGAAAGTATTGGGAATATGCCCCCCCTGCCGAAATAGCATCAGAAAGAGGCAGGGCACTACTCGTGGAATGGAAAACTCTAGCAGTATGTGCCGATGGACCACTTTGTACCAGGCCTCGAGATTGGCCGGCAACAGAAGTCACAACAGAAGATGCTGTAACGGCACTAGCAACTGGAGTTGATGACGCGACACAAACGGTCGGATTGGTTGGAACTGCTGTAACAGCAGTATGGTGAACTTGGGAAACAAATGGTCCCGTAGTAGGGACAATGTTTTGATCCCACATAGAAGAGGAGGTCACAGAATTCATAGCATCCCTTAGAGATCTATAGCACGTCGACACTGTGATACCGAGAGGCGTAACAGTGTAGGGTGTAGAGATAATTGGGGACGTAGCCGCAATGGGAGTATCAATACTCGACATAACGGGCGTCCCACTTGACACAGGAGATGTATCCTCCATGTCGGAAGAAGCCATCGGAGATGCAACACCAACAGGAGTAGTGGGAAAATCCTCTTCAGAGGGCTCCCAAATAGGGTTCCAAAACAAGTCGTAAAGCTCATCCTCTGGAGCACGAGAGTTCAACGGTTGGACACTTGGAACAATAGGGAAAGTGTCACCACAAACTGGTGTCTCAAGGGCAACAGAAGATGGAGACCCTTGGTCACTTGGGATGGGAGACGGGATCGATGGATCCGCCAGGATGATCAAACAAAGACCCTAAACAAACTAACGATAAGAGACCCTACTCAAAACTAAACACAAACAAGATCTATCAAGGTGAATGTTATCACGGATGAATAAATTTTTAGGACATTAGGACACAACTTGACCTTTTCATGTTTTAAGAGTCGAGAAAAGGACAAAAGATGACTCTAGTCGCCTTCGAATGTTTAAAGAGCCCGAAGTGACAAATGCTCAATAGAGCCTTTTTTTTTACAGAGTCTGAAAAGGATCAAAAAGTGACTGCTCTGGAGAAGCTAGGCAAGGGGTTTACTAGACAATCTATAAAATTTCTTATACACCTTGGCAATCGTATGAAAATCAAGGACTTTCCGTACTGCAGTCAATCTTCCCGAATGTTGTGTTCGGTGCGTTACGGCTTGTAAGGCGGCAGACACGGCTTCCTATGAATCAAGGATAAAAACCTAGTGGAGTCTCCCCATATATCCGCGATGGTACGTGGGATCCCAAGTCCGTACTAGACCACAATCGAATCACACAAGGAGGAATCACCCAACCTTAATGCGAGAACAAAAGTGACTAGGTTTAACGACGCCAGAGCACATCTCTAGCCTAGACCTCTAGAATGTGAGCGTTATGTTCCATGCGTTTTTATAGTTCATATCGGTTTATTTTATGGTTGATCTTTAGTTAAGTTTCGATTTTAGGCCCTACCGTATGTGATCTTTCACAATTGCCTAGATGCAAGCTATATGCCAAAGAATACCATTTCGTTCGATGAATACTAACTACAAGAAGGTTAAGAATTTTCAATCAAACAAGATGAGCACAATCAATCAAACACCCTAATGCAGCTAATGGAAAATAAATAAAACTTTTTCTTTTCAATAATACAAATCAACGAAAAGTTCTATTCCATTAACTATTGAACGCAAAAGAGATTATTTGATTTCTTTCCAAAGGCACAATGCACTAGAATGAATTTTGAAAGACAATAACACTAAGTAAAAGAGACAAATTCACTCAATGAGAACACAATGAAATCCCAAGACACTAAAACAGTTCTCCAAATCGAAAGGAAAACAAAGGCTTGTACAAGCTATGTGATCTAAGCTCAAACAAAGCTAGAATGAAATCCAAGCAAGAAAAAGCAAGTCGCTAGGAAATCAATCAAAAACACTTCAACAATCACTGAACAAGTGTGAAAAGCAATCACAAAGTCAACTGAACAATCAAGAAACCCAAAACTCCCACGGAAGGCTCAACACACACGGCCACTAGATGCCCTAGGGTTGAGGTGTGAAATCGATAGAAAGAGGCAAACACCCGAAGGACAAAGGTTAAGAACCAGTCAAACAAGGATCAAACACACTCCAGTAATTGAAAAAGATGTGGCAAAATGTAAATCCAAGCTCAGAAGGCAGGCAAACAAGTGAACTCAAATGCTAAGAGGCTTGGCGCGACTGTCAGGCTGTAACTCGCGCTAAGCAGGGATTGGCGCGGGTTGTCAGTTAGCAACAAGGGCCACTAGCGCGACTGTCAAAGGAAAAACTGCGCTAATGAAGTTTGCCAATTTCAGAAAGAAAAAAGCAGTTCAGGGCTTGATTTACAATATCTAGGCAAGCCAGGAAGCAAGAGGCAGCAAGAAATTCAATCCAAAAAGCTATCCAAGCAAGCAAACAAGAGAAAACCAAAGAGGCAAGACAAACTCCAAATTGTTCAGTCCGTAAACCAAACCGGAGATTGACTGAAGCGGCTTTGATCTACTTCACTACTGCAAAGCAATAGTGTTTCGAAGGCTATCTGGCCGTACTTCAGACTCCATCTAAGTTTACAAATTAAACAACAAGCTAAACTCCCCAGCAGAGTCACCAAATTGTTGGAGAGGTAAATCCCCTCTACGGATAGAGGCGATCCTTACTAGCCCAGAACGGGTCTAGCAACAATCAAACAATGCTATCACGCAAGTTCCTAATTGCAAATAAAAGGTAGGTGATGAAGACCTACTTGAGTTCCAACACTTTTGTTCGTAGAAGAGACATCGCCCATGCTCCTTTGTCTTGGCCGGTCACAATCCTCCACTATCTCCGTGAATGGACACCTGCACACAAAGAGAACAACACAAACACAAGCGTGAAATCTAATATATGTAATTATACATCAGTCAGGAAGGATATAATTCAACATGAGCCATTACAAGTACAATGAGAATGGAACCATAATGATAGTCATCTATTATTAATAATCAACAAAGGAGAATACAACCATCGTCCTGACGTCAAGTCTTCCTTTGGCTGGGTGCTCAGCTACACAAGTCTTGCAAAGCTTGAAGGGATGAGGGACAAGCCTCTCTCTCTTTGGTGACAAGATCTGATTACTTAGGTAAAGCCTTATGGACACAAAGAAGGCTCTTGCAACTCTAATCTCTTGATATCTTCCTTTCAGCACAAGTATTGCCACTAGAATCAGAACTAGCTTGCTCAAGCCATGGAGACAAGCTTCTATAGATGAAAAGGAAGAGATAAGATCAATCACAACAATAATGGATTTGGCTTCATCACTTGGAAACTTCTATGGAATGGTGGCAAACTACTTCCCATTCAAGGAGATTCGAAGCCAAACCATCCTCACTTAACTTGGATTCAGTTGGTGAGTGAGTTGGATAGAACTTTCAAAGGTTTGATTGGTTCAAAACTTTGCCCAAAAGGTTGGCGCGATGGTGACTCTGGGACAGAGCACTATTGGCGCACCCCTTTTATAGGATTTTCCCCATTGGCGTGGGCATGACACAGTGGGCCAGCGCTAATGTAAAAAGGGCTGTTTTTAAGGGCAAGGTGCAGGAGATGTCTTCAGGGCATATGCAGCTCATGTTCAGAGGTGAATGATGCAGGTGGTTTCAAGTCTTGTCACTTCTCACAAGTCCTAGAATGAGTCCTCCAAGATGCAAGAGAGGGGTAACAGGGACGGTGACAAACGGTGACAAATTACTGTGTAACAGTAGCAACTGGTTTCGAGTAAGCTTGGAACTTCTCAAAACATGGTGATGTGAAGAGGGTGGCTAATAGGACCAATCGTCACAGCTGTTCCTCAAAAAGGTAAACAATCAAGTGGAAGTGTATGATCAGCCAAAAGAATGGAGGTGATGGCAGGAACACAACCAAGGTTCAAAACACTGATAGTAGGGCGATCACAAAGGTTATTTACCGAGGGTGGATTCGTTTTTAACGAGATTGAATAAGGAGAAACTATGGTCAGTGGTAGGTTTATTTTTTAACGAGCTTGAACCATGCGATAAATTTGCTCCTTGGTAGGTTTATTTTTTAACGAGCTTGAACCATGCGATAACATTGCTCCTGTTATGGTCAAAAATGTTTAATTTGCTATTTAGCACATCATATTCTTTCATCAGTTGTTCAACCTCTCATTTTTACTATTTCATTTCGAATTTGGGATTTTGGAGCTCTAGAGTGGTTTTCCCCCTCAAATTTCACTAGCTAATTTTGGGAGATTTGATGGACTATTCTCCGCGCCGTCAAGACCAGGTAGGAGCTAACCCTGAGCTCTTCATTTTCATTCCATCCTTCTTTGATTTTGAGCAAGTTTTTCCCTTCTTCTGGGCCCCTAGGGTTTGAAGAACTCGTTCTCCATCCATCACACCTGGCCTGCATTGAAAAGTGTGATGCATATTGAGCTGGAATCTGGTGAGTCAGTATGCATCTCACCTTGCTCATAGGTAGGGTGCGATGGGCGCAGAAGGGAAACTTTACATAGTGATTTTTCATGAAATTTTTGCTTGTTTTTGCTCAAATTTGGATCCTAATTCATCTTTTGTCTGTGTCTTAGATATTTGTTGCATCAAGATTGTCGTCACATGGCATGAACGTGAACATGAAGAAGAGGACATGATTTCCTTACATGATCAAGGCACAATTACTACATTACGAAATTGTGGCTTGCTCAAATTCTTCCGTATATCTAGCATGAGGCAAAAAATCAGTTTGTTGTAGTATTTTCTCGATGCTTGGGATCTGATCAACCAGGTATTCCAGATTAGAGACAAATCTATTCCATTGACAGTAGAGGATATCTAATTTTTGACGGGGTTATCGAGGTTTGGTGCTCTTCTTTCACTATTGGGATCCACCCGTGGGGGTGAATCTATGAGAGATTATATCCACCAGTTCTATAGATATGAATCTTAGCCTAGCAGAGATGGAAAGATCAATATTTGGGATGTCACTGATCAGTCTTTGAGGACCATTTTATTTACCTTTGCTAGATTGGCTGGTAGTGCAGCTCTTCATTTGGCAAACAGATCTTACATGCAGTACACCCTGGAATGCCTGGAACCGAAGGTATTCAACTGGTGTGAAGCGGTACTTCTGGTCATAAAAGAATAACTCTCCAAGGTAAAGAATGGATGGTCCAAGAATTTTGGTTACAGTTCCATATTGCTTACTTTTGCCTTGGAGAGGATTCCACTTATGCAGCCTCAACACATTTCACTAGGATTGCCAGCATTGAGGGAACCACAGATGCAGAGATGGGTTGATCTCATGGCCAGACATGCTGGTCAGTTACATATTTCTTTCTCTGATGCCTTCTTTGAGTTGTTCAACCATCAGGAGATGGTCTTCACAGAGTATCCATACATTGGGATGGATTTTTGAGGCGACTCGGATTTGGCATTACCGACTAGCGAGCAGTGGAGTGTTATGTGTAAAATGCTTTGAACATATCTTTGTTTATTAGTTTTATAATGTTTTTATGTTTTTAAATGTTATCAAGACTAATAAAACTCATATGTGTGTGCAGATATTGGGCCAGTGTGATCAGCGGCACACCCACAGGCGACAGCTGACGTTCCAGTAGGAGAGGCTGTAGGGAGGGCAGTCCTTTGTGATTTGGACATAGCGGAGACCCTGGTAGCACTACAGGATTAGATTGAGGGTCTCACTTTTGGCATTCTGGATGTGAGGATTGACGAGTTACCTCTGAGGTTATACCAACATACTACTGGCGTGCCGAGTCGATGGACTAGGCTCTTGCGTATGATCGCACAAGCGGTGACATGTTATCACCAACACCATTAGTCTAGGGTTCTTTTCTGCATTTATTTTTGAGTTTTTTGGTCATATGACCAATTTTGGCTTGCACACAAAACATTTTGTAAAAACTATAAACAGTTATATATTTTTTATTTTCAGAGTTTTATTTTGGTTAAGTTATTCGATCCTTGATGCAAATGTTAATGTGAAATGCTTTTCTTTACAAATGTTGCAAATGTCTATCTAACACATAATTTTCTAATGAATTAGTTAATGTGTTTAAGTTAATGGAAATATGTTGATATTGAATGGAATCAAACCGTCTTTACAAAATCATGACTCTTAGGAACATATGATAAATAGTTTGGTTTCGAACAGAATAGACTCTATTGAGATGCAGAATGACGAGTTGTGAATTTAGCCTGACAACAAGTCGGTGCATGCCATGTGAAATGGCATCAGAGAGAAGCTCAATCAACATGCTATACTCAACGATGTTGTTCGTTGATTGACCAATACATATCCCCTTGAAACTCAATAACTCACCGCTTAGAGCAAAAATGGCCCAGGTTGCAGAAGATAGGTTCTGCGTACTACGACTAGCTCCGTTGACGAACCCAATGAATGTTTCCAAAAAGTTTGACATCTGCAACACATGCAAAGTGGATTACTTAACCAAAATGACAACTCTTAACGAAAACAAAAATGTAACAAAAGCATATCTATAAATAGATTACGATACATAATTAAGCATAGTAACGCTTAAGATACAACCCGTTTCGGGGTTGCAACAATGGAATCTCATTGTAATATACCAGCTCGTAGGTTCCTTTTGCCAATACTCATTTAAAAATGTAGGGGCCCATCCATAATGGTTCGAACTTACCTGCTCCCAATTGGTCAGAGTCCTGATTGTACAACAAGACTAGGTCACCTTCTGAGAAGACACGGGGCTTGACATTTTTGTCAAATTGTGCCTTGACACGTTTCTTATGAGCTTCGTTAGCCAACGTGGTGTGACGATGGGTTTCATCCAAGTGGATTAGTTCCAAGAAATGAGCCTCTTCCTTCAAAGTTTTAGGAAGTAGATCGATTGCGAGCTTGAGAGATGAAATTTCACACTGAGTCGGTAAGACAACTTCCATACCATACACCAACTGAAAGGGCATAAATCTAGTTGTATTTCTTACCGATGTTCTATGTGCCCATAGAGCTGAGTATAGGATTAAATGCCAATTCCGTTTGTGGACTCCAATCATGCTTTGCAGCATGCGCTTCAGAACTTTGTTGATTGTCTCAACTTGTCCATTAGCCTGCGGATAATATGGAGTAGAACTATTATGGGACAGTCCTAATCTGGCAGTCAATTCATCCATAATGTGATTGCGAAAATGTGATCCATGATCTGTGACTATAGCCTGTGGAACACCAAATCTAGAGACTACATGATTGAAAAAGAAAAGAGCAACCGTTTCGCGCTGTTGTTTAATGTAGGCATCGTCTCGGTCCATTTTGTAAAATAGTTGATAGCGACTATGATATACCCATGCCCCCTGGCCGAGGTGGGGTTACATGTACCATTTGGTGAATGGCCCAACAACAACTACTGGATGTAGTGGTGTAGGTGGTAATCTGGTTTTGCGGTCCAAAATTTGACAAGCATGGCAACTTCTGACTGCAATTATGCAATATTTGAATATTGTGGGCTAGAAGTAACCAGCTTGTAAGATATTTTGTGCAGTAACGTAACCAAATAAATGCCCCCACATGCGCTTGAATGACAATCATTCAGGATTTTTTCAGCCTCCTCATGCGTGAGGCACCTTCGCAGAACTGTATCGACACCATGACGGTAAAGTGTATCACCGACAATCATGTAGTCTTTGGATTGGTATCGAATATGTCGCTGTTTAGAGCGAGAGGTGTTAGGCCTAAAGGTTTGGGTTTGGAGATAGATCAGTATATCTCCATACAATAGATCGCGTGACGATATCAGAAACAAAGTTTCTTCCATGATTGAATCTTTATATGTTAAATCGTTGGATGATGATGGGAGGTCACAAAGTAACTCCGCGAAGACGAGAGATTTCTTTGATTTGGATTTGGTGAATTCCAAATCAAACTCTTGCAAAATGGCTATCCATTTGGAATATTTGCCCCCTAGTAATTGACGCAACAGAATGTACATCATAGGGTTGCAATCTGACACGATGGTGGTTTTGCGAAAGAGAATATAGTGTCAAAATCTTTGTACTGCTTGAACAACTATTAAGGCCAGATTTTCAACATAGGAGTACTTGCTTTCTGTATCATTTAAGTTGCGGCTTAAATAATACACATGATGTTCTATTCCATTGTCTTCTTGTACTAAAACCATGGCGATGGTTGTATCTGTAGTAGTGAGATACAGGTTAACGTCTTTTTGATAGTCAGGAGCATACATTAATGATGCTTTTACTAGGGAACCTTTTAAAGCATCAAAGGAAGCTTGCGCAACCTGATCCCAGTTGAAGGGTACTTCTTTTTGTAAAAGATGCATATAACCTTTAGCAAGCTCAGTGTAATTTAGAATGAACCTCCTTAGAAAGTTTGCTTTCCCTTGGAGTTTTTGAATCCGAAGAAAATTTGAAGGTGGAGGCATGTCTATGATTGCTTGAACCTTGCATGGGTCGAGTCGAATTCTGTCCTTAGAAACTACAAATCCAAGTAATCGACCAGAACCAACACAAAACACACACTTGTGTGGATTGAGTCATATCTTGTAGTGTCGACAACGTAGAAATATAGCCCTCAAATGTTGCGGATTATTAGTCCACTTTCGTGAATGAGCCGGTAGATCGTCAAGATATGGTTGAACGATGTGCTTGATGTCATGGAAGGCATATTTCATTGCCCTTTGAAAAGCTTCCTGTGCATTCTTCGAATTGAAAGGTAGTTTATGGTACGCGAATGTGCCCCATGGACATATAAATGCAGTCTTCGACTGGTCCTGTGGGCAGATATTGATTTGGTTGTATCTAGAAAATCCATCCATGAATGGAAAGATTTCGCATCCGGCACATTCATTAATTATTTGGTCGATCAAGGGTGTAGGGTAGTTGTCCTTTGGACAAGCTTGATTTACATCCCTATAGTTGACACACACTCTAATCATTCCTTACTTTTTCATCACAGGAACAATATTCTATACCCAATCAGTGAGAGGAATAGGGTAAATGAAACTAGCATGTAAAATTTTTTCAACTTCTGTCGTAATGGCAGTGGCTTTCATCGAGTGAACTGGTCAAAGCCATTGTCATACTGGTTTGACATCTGGATACATCTTGATTTCATGTTCAACGATGCTCGAGTCAATGCCTAGCATTTCTTCATATGACCATGCAAAGACATCTCTGGATTTGCGAAAGAGACGTAGTATATTTCTAGTTCCGAAGGAGAACAAGATTTTCCAACATGAATATTCTCTACAATGTTAGGTTTGGTCGAGATATTAATGGCGATAGTTTCCTTAATATTGGATAGATTTCGTTCAGAATCCACCGTATTTATAGTATTTGATAGAAAATAAAAAACTGAAGGATGATTAAGGTCGCTAGAATAATCTTCATTGTTATCTTGAAGGTGGGAACGATGGTGGTAATCTTCCCATGGTGCCTCTCCTATCATCATCGACTGAATGATTCCTTCGTCTGTAGAATGTATACGAGACCAAGGATCGGAAGAGGTGCCATACTCTAGAGACTTGTCTATCCAAGCACTTGTTGAGTGTTGATTTGGGTTCGCTGCCCAGGCCCAGAAAATTGATTGCTACAAAGATTCTATGGGGCATAGGGGCAACACCTCACGATGATCCACACTGTCAAAATGGTTAGAGTTCTTCTTAATATTTGATGATGTAGAAGATATCATGTGACAGGTTTCCACTGTAGCCACTTCCACCAGATTACTTGGATGCGGGAGGGCAAAAGTACCCATTAAGGTAGGGTCTTTTAGGAGACCTACTCCGACATTTTGAAGCGATTGAGAGCTTCCATGGATCAGTGGAATGCTTCCAGTAGCTTGTGAACTGTTGGGGAAAAGGTTAGTTGGTCAATGATTGTAATTCCGCCTTGGAAGGGAAACACAATATTTCTAAAATATGTTGACACAACATCAGCCATAGCATAAATCCAGGGCCTTCCCAGTAAGATATTGTAGTCAAGGTTTCCATCTATGACCTCGACTTCAATTTCTACTGTCTTTCCCCCCAGTTCAACTTGCAAGTTACTTAATATTCTATACAGCGTGTAGGTTCTTCCATTGAATGCTTTTAATGTCATTGATGATTGTGACAAGTGTGGTGAGCCTAAAGTTTTCCAACAACTCATTGACATAATACAGGTAGATGCCCCCTCATTAATGATTGTTCGATGAACAATTTTATTGAGGGTTTTTACCTGTATAAGGAAAGTGAATTGGGTTGCTAACCGAGTTTCGTATCCTTTATGATTAAAGGCCACAAGATTGGAATCCACTGGATCAATCCCACCTATCACTGATAACAAAGCCTACTTTTGGGAGGGGCAATTCTGCAGTACTTCAAGTGTCGATGTAGCAGATGGCGATTGAGCCAGATCCTCCACTATATTATAATTCTGTGTTGCTTTGGCATGAGGATTAAATGTTGATCTATGTACTATTCCTTTAGGCGTCTTTATAGTTAATTCATGAATGATGGGCGGAACAACTTCTGGTGAAGTTGTTGTCGAACTACTGGGTTGATATGTAACCTTATTATTTGATGACTGTGAATTCCCATAATCTTTATTCCTTGTCTATATCAAAGCATCATTTTTCTGTATTGAGACGGATCGCATAAGCACTTGGGATGGGGAAGCATGATTGATAGCAACTAGATTAGTTTCTGGGTTTGGAAATGGATCAGTCAACACTGTTGAGGTACTTGAAGTCTTTAAAAATTTTGCAACCTCAGCTCGATGTGGACAATATTTCATCCAATGTTCTTCATTACATATGAAACACAGTTGACCTAGTTTCTTTTGCCCAGTAGGGTTTTCAGAAGAATTTTCAGGATTTGAATTTTCCTATTTCTTATTATTATTTTTCCCTTTCTTCTTTCCCCCTAGTTGCTTTGGTTCTTTGCCCTTGTCTGATGACACGACATTAACCTTCGAGGCAAGAATTTTGTCATTTTCTTTTTTACTAGAAACTGCAAGGGCTTTACCAGATGGAGCCTTTGCAGTTTGTGTGCTTGAGGTACCAATCACGCCAACACTGGCATGAGAGTCCTTTTTTGATTTAGGAGGGGGAGGAATGGAAAATTATGGTCTAGGAGCACCAAGAATTTTGTCCTAGAGTGTGCCAGACTAAGTATAGATCAAGTCTAAATATTGTGCACGAGCAATGACTTGCTCTTCAGTGACAACTCCTCCCTTCACTACATCTTCAATAATAGAAGGCAATAATGACTTAATAAACCACTTAGCTAGAAGATGATCAGGAACATACGTCTTTACCATTCGACGACGACGTCACCACTCATGAATATGACCATACATGTGAGTGGCTATTGTCTATTTAATGTTGGTAAGGATTTCTGTTCCTGTTCCGTACCTTATGGGTAGCTGAAAGTGGGTTAGAAAAGTAGTGGAAAGGGTGTTGAAGTTATCAAATGAAGCTATAGGAAATTCAATATACCATTTTACTACCGCACTAGTTAGCGTTTGCTAAAAAAGGCGAAGCCTAATCAAATCATCATTTAGGGTGTTAGATGAGCACCACAAATGAAAAGTCATTACATGATTCGATGGATCTTCACTTGGATTTCCATTGAATTTAGGAATATTAGAGGGAAGCTTATGGGGAATTGCTGGCCACCAAGGGGTGTATGTAATTGGATCATTTGTCAGTGGATTCAAATTTGGTAATTCTAGAGTTGCTGCAAAAGGCAACTGTTGATTCAGGTTTGGCGAAGCATACCCAAGATAAGATGGGATCGCTTGAGTAGTAGGTCTTTGCATACCAACATAATGTATCTGATGCTGATAACTTAGATAAGGTTGATGGGCATAACCATTATAGTATGGTTGTTGATAACCATTTTGAAAATGCAGTTTCCCATTACCTGCAAAGCCTTGTTGCTCAAGTCCTCGGTAAGCTTGCTGGAATTGCGGTTGTTGATATTGTACCAGCCATGGTTGTTGGAACATTTGCTGTTGCTCAATACTGGATGATTGACCAAGATGCAGAGTACTAGTACTTGTTTGAGCCTGAGCCGTCCCAAGTAAGGAAGCACTAACCTGAGGTTGCGATTGAGCCGCAGAGACAAGAGGCTGTTATATTGCAACCTGAGAGATTTGAGGTTGACACACAATAGGCAGTTCTTGTACTTGCGATACAGTCACAATAGTAGGTGTAGTGGGAATATTCAACATAGGTTGGGCTGGTTGCATTGAATATACAACCCTTGGTTGTTGAGGCAGTATTGGTATCCAATCACTGGATGTAATTCCATTTTGACCTAAATTTTGTTGTAAACTCTCATATGGTTTCTCTCTAGGAGGGAACAATGAAAAAGCATACTACCCCCCATATGGTGGCAATCCAATGCTCAAAGGATAGATTGGTCTTTGAAGACTGGACTGTCCAAATTGATACTGACATGTAGGATAAATTTGCTAAGTTTCAACATAAGAAATGCCAGATAGGATTCTAGATGAACAAATAGGAACAGAACATGTCGTCGAAACAGTCCCTGGGTGGACTCCATCTAGTGGTTGATAACTAGTTGGGATAGATGGTATACCAGCAAACATCGTTGGAATAACAACAGGAAGTTATGCCGTGGCTGTATCGGATGACACAGTCCTAGATGTTGATGGTTGTTCAGACATATTTACTCTATCCAAAAGATTTCCTAACGATTCGACATGAACTTGCGATGAAAGATGATTAAAAGAACTACCTTCAGAAGTAGAAGGATATAAGTGGTTCCCAGTTCCAAACTGTAATGGGGTACTGGATGTAAGATCCTCTACTATCTCTTCTATAGCAATCAGTCCAGGTGGAAAAGGTAGACCGCCAGGTCCGTAAAATATTTCTGGAGCCGAAGAAGGTATAGCTTCTACAGTGACAGATACTGGAGGGGTGACACTTTCTGAATTCTAGATTTCAACTTCCAGATGTTTAGGTGAATGAACTTTAGTCTCTGGATCAGCTCTTGCTTGAATTTTTTTAGGTATGGAAGTGTCTACTGTTACACTAGGATCAGTTCTAATGTCCTCTTGTAACTGCGGAACTTCTTCTGTAAAGGCAGAGGTACTAGAAATGATAGGAGTAATTGTAGTCTCTGATGCTGTTGAAACACAAGTTTCAAATAGACAAGGAGAATTGGACTCAGTCAAACGAGACCATTTTACCTGGAATGGTTTCGTTTCCAGAGTCAAAGACGGTTGACTCGCTAATCTCTGCGAATGACAGAGTTTTGATTGACTTTCTTCCACGATTGCGGATTACTTGATCAACTCAAAATTAAAGGGAAAATGCTATTATTCCGAATTTAATAAATTTTAATGATGCTTTGACACAAATTTGCTTTTTCAATTTTTAAGAGTTGAGAAAAAGCTAAAGATGACTCTAGTCCCCTTCAATTTTTTAATGAGCCTGAAGTGACAAGTGCTCAGATGGACCTTTTCTTTTAAGGAGTCGAAAAGGAACGAAAGTGACTACTCTAGAAATATAGACAGAGGGATTACCAAATGAATCGCAAAACTGCAATATACACCTTGGTGGTAAATTAAAGAGAAATTACCAAGGACTTATGTATGGCAGTTAATCTTCCCGAATGCTATGTTCAGTGTATTGCGATCGATAGGGTGACAGACACTGCTTCCTATGGATAAAGGATATCACCCTATTGTGGTCTCTCGATATATACTCGATGGTAGGGGGAGCACAAGTCTGTGTTAGCACTTGTCGTATCAAAGAGGAGGAATCACCCAACCTTCGATGAAAACAATAGTTACTAGATTTTACGACACCGTAATACGTCTCTAGCCTAGACATCTAGATGTGTTGCATTAGGTTCCAAAGCGTTGTTAAGTTCATTGAGATTTATTTTAGAGTTGATCTTGTTTAGAAGTTTGTCTTTCAAGGTTCACGGTGTGCTGTAGATGTAAAATTCCTAAATATGCAATCTAAAATGATAAACATCGTTTTTTTTTTTTTTTAGCAATGAAAATCCTAGCTACTAAGGAAAGAAGATTACAATTCTTTCAATAGAGAGCAAAGAGCACACACTAAATGCACATTTCCTAAATCATTTTTGTACACAGTCTAAATGCAAATTCATGTATTTGTTTTTCGTTCCCTTAATGTGAGAAATGCAAAAAGGAAAACTAATTATAGATCTGAAATATTTTCTTCAAAGCGACATTTCGACAATTTTTTTTCAAAATGAAAGGAAGACTGAATGATACTTTTCGATTTCGAACAGAAAACTGCTTTCGACACTTCAAATATTAACAATTCAAATCAAATACATGACAAAAGTACAATCGACTATCTAGAGAAGGAAGACTTTACGACACTTCTCTTTTTGACTCAAAATGACAGTTACTACACTTTTTCATCAAAATGACAGTTCAATTTAAGCGAATTTTTGACTAAGGATCGTAAATGATAGACAAATACATAAAAAAATTTACTAATCCTAATCAATGGAGGCTGAACTATGTAAAGGAAGGAGGCTTCAACAATGAGATACTAATCATAAGCAGCAAAACAACTGAATAGAGCTGAAAACAAGGAGAAAAACCCAAATTTCAAAGAGATAAATAGAATTACTCAGTCATCGCACCTGTGCTTCATAGAAACAGTGATGCATCTCACCTGCTACACATGGGAGGTACGATGCATACTATTTTTCAGTTACAGACAGTGCGATGGGCTAGGGAGTGCAACTGAGGTGGGTTTTTGCTCAAATTTGCAGCTAAGTTCAGTGATTTAGCCTGAGCTATTATGGACAGTAAAGAACAAAGTACAGGGGTATGATCTTAGGAGGTTATTGAGCTACCATAAGGGCGTTTAAGATGCTTGTAAGTCAGATGTTCAGTTCATAAACTAACTCAGAGATTGACTGAAGTAGCATTCATCTACTTTGCAATTGCATAACAAGAGTAGTTCAAAGGATATCTGGCTAACTTCAAGCTCTGTCTGTAGTTTATAAAGCAAACAACAATAACAAACAAACAAACTATTCGTTCCCCAACAAAGTCATCATTTTGTTTCAGGGAAAACTAGTGTCTTTTCGATCTGCTAGTCCCACTAAGATTGGTAGCTATCTTAGAAACAAACAATAAAAGAACTTTGTGATTTCCTTTATGTATGATAAATAAGAGAGAAACTAAGGGACCAACCTGGATCTTCTGTTTGACTCCTTGCTTGATTTCTCTCTCCCTTGATAGAGCTTGCAACTCCTCTCCTACTTGTCCTGCTTAGAGAATACCTATAGAGACAAAGTAACAAAACACCATCAAAACATCTCGATCTATAATATCATAAACAATGCAGAATCATAAATATATTGATCATACAATTGCATCCACAAATAACAA
Organism: Pinus taeda; assembly: GCA_000404065.3. NCBI lineage: Eukaryota > Viridiplantae > Streptophyta > Pinopsida > Pinales > Pinaceae > Pinus > Pinus taeda. The sequence goes on from APFE030595847.1 coordinate 113,830, forward strand.
GATTCACAAATACACGATTGTATGGAGGAAAATTCAAAGGATTTATTAGAATAGAAGGATAATTACAACCCAGTTGTCTGATCCAGCATCATCCTCCCAGCATCAAAGCCTTCTTCACCTCATGAAAAGCAAGATCACCCAACAATATAATGTTCCCTCTCAAAGACAAACTATCAACACTTCCTTACAAATTACAAAATTCCAGCCTCTAGACCTCTCAGATGAGGGATCCATTTATAGATGTCTGCAAGGTTGTGAGTCAACTCTGGGTTTTTGATTAGTGTCATTCCACTCATAGTTCTTGGTTCCACTTAGAGATTCCATTGATCTCTTGCTCATCCCTAGGCTTATTCAGAGAGGCAAGTGTCATAGGAGAAGTTTCTAGAAGATTCCATGAGCATCCACTTAGTAAACTGTCTCATCCATTTGTCCATTCTTGCTCATCACACCCTATATAAGTCCTCTTCAGTATGCATCGCACCTTGACAGTGGAGCAGTCAGTATGGTCCAGTTTTGGCCAGTTCTGAGTGGTTTTTTAGGTGGAACTTCTGGGAAATGATGTAATCAGTTGACCATGATCCTTTAGGGTATGAAACAACACTTTTAGGGGGTTAAAGAGCCCTTGGTTTATTGACATATATGATTGGGGTTGAAGTGCCCAAATATGTCTATAACAGGTCTGTCACCATTGCTCATATGCAATGGTGACGATTGTTATCCGTCATTATAAATCATTATTGGCAACAAAATTTGAATGTCACTACAACACCTATACTTTTGGTGACGCTACCTTTGGTGACGTTCAGTTTTTGGTGATGAAGGTTATGGTCCATCACCATTTCTCATATGAAATGGTGATGGTTGTTATCTGTCATTATAAATCAATATTGGTGATGGAATTTGTATGTCACTACAACACTTATACTTTTGGCGACACCACATTTGGTGACGTTCAGTTTTTGGTGACGAATATTCATTTGACCATCACCAATGAGCTTATGGTGACATTTTTCACCCCTCACCAATGTCCTTTTTTCTTGTAGTGCATGAAAAGCTCCCAGTTCAAACAATATTGCCAAAACTTGACGAGGAAGGAAAAATCATATTGGAACTTGAAGCAGTCACAAAAACAAGAACTCAACAGTTACGAAATCGATCAATTTCAAAGTATCTCATCAAGTGGAAGAACTTACCTGTTGAAAATTCCACATGGGAGGATTATAATTTTATACAGAAGCATCCATAACTACTCAAACAATGAGGACAACACTTTTTTGAAGGAGAGGGGCATTATAGGTCCCTATAATACTAATGATTCCCCCATTAATATTTTCATTGTAGCCCTTATTGTTATTGATGTGCTCCTATTGTCCCCATATTATTATTATTGTTCCCCATAGAAGCGCCCTATTATTATTGTTGTGCCCTTATATTATTACTGTTATGTCAGCTTTGATTATATTGTGACCCCTTAGACTCCTATATATAGAAAGGAGGTTTTGTCATTTGTATCATCCAAGAATTATTCATTTGTGTAATGTAAAGGAGGTTGCCCCCTTGAAGAGGCTGATTTTGAAGCCGTTGATCTATCTTTTCTTCTATTTTGTGAGCTAGTTGCATAACAGAGAAGCCATCTGTGAACGATTAGGCTTCCTACCCTCCAACATTCTCTAGTACCTCATTGGTGAATGGCATAGGGAATGGATCATGGACGCATGTGTCATTAAACTTCCTCAAGTCTACCCATATCTGAATTTCACCCTGCATTTTCTTTTCTTGAACCACCATGGGACTAACCTAGTCTGATTCCTCCATAGGTTAAATGATCCTAGCTTCAAGCATCTTTTCTAATTCCTTGCACACCTTTTCCTTATACTTAGGATTTAATAGGTAGGGGTGATGGTTTACTGGCTTTGTGTCCAGTTTCAAAGTGATCTTCATGACGCCCAGATCCCCTACTATCCCTTTTAGATTAGAGAAATTGGTGGGAAACAAGTCCTGATACTCGCGCAACAGCTCTGCAACTTTATCAACAGTATCTTCATCCCAATAATAACTTACTTTCATGAAATTCGACAGTGCTTTTGATTCAATATTCACATGCTTGGTCTTTAAAGGCTCTAATATATCAGGGATTTCCTCCTTAGGTCCCTCGAATATGCATTGTCCTTCAGAATCGTGAATATTGATGTTTTTGGGATCTTCTTCACCATCCTCCATGGTCACATTGTAACATTCAAGTGCATAACATAGTTTCATACTCCAATTTGGTTGTACCCATTCAACCAATTCTTCAAGCATTTTGAATATCGCAGCTTTCATCTCCTTCAATGCTTCATTAATACATTCAAACCCATCTTCAAAGCTAAATGTTAACAAGAAGCTTTCTTTCAGGACATCCCATTCCATATTTTTGTGTCACATCTTGGTTTCTAAATACCATTTCATTGGGATGGTATCTAAACTATGAAAAAATATATGAACTTGCTTCGGCTGCGATTCTTCTCCCCATGCTATCGCCCATCTCGCCAAATGTTTGTGTGGATCGCCCTTCCCTATGTATTTCTCTGTGATGTGGGTATTGGAGTACCTGAACCTCAACTTCATCATTCTTCGGCATTCTTTCCAATCAGAAAAGTTGTCCTTATGCGTACGCCACCATCGGGCAGGTGTAGCTCGCAGTGCAATATCCAAAGCTTGGAACCAATGTTCCTCTAGTACATCCCTTTCAAACTTATCCAGAAACAAATTAACATCTTGTAAACCATCATAATAAGATAAATTCTGTACCTCAGTGAAGATGCAACGAAGCGACTTGGTAATCCTATTACAATGCAGCGATGATACTTCATGTAATCTATTCTGCCAATGCTTGAGATCCTCATCTGAATTTGAAGTGCAGGAACTATCCATATTCCACACGATCCATCCATCTGTAGAAGGGTTAATCCAAACCTCATCTCACACAGTGATCTTATAGATATGATCAATGTCATCCTCTTCTTCCTAATTTTGGATCGGTTCAATATATCACACACATTTGGTCAGATCCAATGGAACAGTAACCTTGAGCTCCTTCCTTTTGAATGGCATTTTGCGCTTTTTGAGATTGATGATTGTGTCCATCTCAAAGGCCCAATCAATGCAAAGTAATGTAGGGTAAGGGTTACTATCATCGACTATCTCAATCACTTCAAAAGCAGATAGAGCGCTTGCACCTTCAATATCTACTGTTATCGCATATAGACGCCCCATAAGAATAATATTTTGTTGGTTCATCATTCTTAGCTAGATTGGAGGCCACTACGGGTCACCTCATTCTCTTCTAATTTTGCTTTGGAATAATGTTCGCATCACACCCCAAATCAAGAATTACCTGATCCATCTCGTATTCTCCAATTTGCGCAGTTAGTCTCATCTCATGATTGGTTTGCTTCTTGCTTTTGCCCACCTTGCATACTATGTGCTGTTTAGGCAGGGGTTTATTTTTGCAAGGACAATTATCTATCAGTTCCTGTAGCCCCTCTACCGCCTTTCTATCCCTTAGAAGCTTCATGTAAGTATTTAAAAATGATGCTAATAATGAAGGTTCTATGTCCTGTGGAGTATTGCTTCAGTATTGCTTCCTCTAGAATTTTCTCGGCTTCCCCATGTAGAAGCTTCTGTGAAGCTCTTTTTAGCCTCCATAGAGGTTTTCTTTGCTTTACTTAAATCAAACCCAACTTCCTTATTAGAAGACTTACATACACATCCATCTTCTTCTGGTTAGTTCCCCTTATCTTCGTTGGTAGCTAACCACTTCACATAACGATATTGACACTAGGCTCATCTTCGCGAGGCTCTGACCTCATCATTTGGATGTTCTATGTAGGTGGATGGGTTTGAGTCTTATTTTCTTGCAACTTCACTATAAGTATTGGGAAATATTCTATGACATGGTCAAACTGCCTACAATATTGACATGAGGGGTGTGTTGGATTCTAACAATCACACGCAAAATGACCTGCTTCCCCACGGTTGTAACAAATGATCTATCCATGACCCCTTCCAACACCTCCTCCTCATCCTCTTCCTCGACCTTAGAATCATTTGCATGCTGCAGTTGCACCCTGATCTTGAGGCTGATTCTCTACCTACATTCTATACGTAGGAATCCTTTCCATCATCAGTTCATAACTTAAACAGTTGCACTCGTCATGACCTACAAATTTGCAGAAAGTGAAAAATAACTATTGCAGAGTCTTTACAAACTCTGCAGAAGATGAAAATTATATGTCTCATGATTTCTGGAAATTTGACAAATAACACATCATAGTGCTACTCTTGCGCTTGTCCCAACGATATTTTCTAGCTTTAGGGGGACAAGACCTCCCTGAATAAGATAATTACAACAATGGTCCTTATCGTGACCATGAACTTAGCATTTCAAGCACCAAAATTTTGTGCAAACCTCGGTCTAGACTTCCTTTCCCTTTTTTAGGCTCCGTAACTCCATGTGAAAGCTAGCCAACTGTGATTGAATCTGTTTCACTCCCAAATTTGTATCCTGAATGGGTGAGGCCTCCGATCTCATAACAATCTCTAAAGATTCATCTTGTGTCCCTATTTTCTATTGTGACTGTGGAAATCACAGATGAATTAATAGCGAAGCAATGCACCAATCTATATGTTGATCAACCTTGATCTGTATATTAGCCTGCTGGATCAGAGACTTCAACCTCTAATCAAAGTCCCATGCATAATCATTTACCTTCTGTTGGATCTCTTTAAACTCTGTCACTGACTAGGCTTGCAATTTAGGCTTCTTAAACTTGTTGTTCAGTGCTTCTTGTGTTTCCTGCATAGTTGCATTTGGTTTAGTCGAACACAACTTGATATACCAACTCAACGCTCTATCCTGTAGCATTGTAACCAGCTACGCTTCCTTCATGTCGTCATTTGTAATATGTTGTCCCTTCCATACAACATCTGCTATAAACCAAAATTGTTCAGGGTCTTTAGTCCCCAGACTCTTAAACACATGCATCTTCATTGTGTTCTCCATGTTGAATAGTGGAGGTGGAGGCGGAGGTGTGGGTGTGTGAGGCAGAGGTGGAGTAGATGGATGTGGTATTCCCATGGTACCCTAGCGTACGGTCTACAGTGCACCTCATGGTGTCTTCAGAATACTACCTTCGTTGTCACTATCAGACAATCCCAACAGAGGATTGTATTCAGTACCCGAATCTAGGTTCCTTCTGAACACTCTTCCACTTCGCATAGTCCCAAACATCAATTCAAGGGCATAATCCAAGTATTCAATGATTTCAAATACTTACCTCTGGTTCCTTTAAAAAACTTGCGCTCAACGTCATTATAGCTAGTGGATGTATCGATCGTGAACTCGGTAATGAATCCTACCATAATACTATCGATACAGTAATCGAGATCCTGCACGATCTTGTTTTCTGAAGCCTCCAAGCGCTTCACCAGTTCTTGGGTCCACACAATAAATTTGTCTAGATTCTATGTACCTTGACTATCCGCCAATTTATAAAACCACTTGTGTAATTCACACATAAAATAATAGAAGAATATCTCGTGCTCATCTATGAATAGGTATCTCTTCAGCCATTCTGCCTTTGACAGGCATGGATTCCTATTTTCTTGGGTTGCAAACTCATGCAGTTTCCAATCTATCCACTTGCCGATCTCCTTCTTAGTTGGAAACCACTTATTCGATATCACACATCCCTCAGATAGATCCCAATCCCGACAATAGAACCATTTTTTGGATTGAGGGGTCCTGACCCAGGTTCAGAGTTAGCTACACCAACCAACAAAACCCTAAACTACTCGCCCTTTCAGTAACAACCCGCGTAGTGCAGGCTGTAGTCTCAGTCGAAGTAGCATTGGGGGATGACAGAACCATGTTTCTACATCCAAAGATTAGTGTGATGGGTTTTTATGATTTCTAGGTTTATTCCTGACGTTCACGGACCCTAAACCTTAAAATACAGATAATTGTAGTAACTTGTAGAAATAGAATCTAACCCTTTGCAAGGTGCTTTAAACATTCCTAATATCAAGTCAATGAATAGATTTACTACTTTCAAGCATCAATTAAACATTTCTTTATATAAATTCAGATAACAAAGTGAATATATATAAATTGCATAAGTATATACAAACGCACCGATATAAAATTATGGCTCCAAAACAATGTTTATTAGATGTAATTCCTTCTATTACAGACTCTTCCTTGTGCACATAGCTGTAGGGGCTCACGCACTCAGCCTGCGAAATTACCAAGGTCTCCGCACACTCAGTAGCAGGAGCCTTCCCCTTCGCCTAAGTATAGGAAACAAACTTTCCACTCTTAGACTACTTGACCATACAATGATCTTCAATTATCAAGTTACTTCCTAGACTCTCTATGACTCCTTTATGTATAGCTTTCTCTTTTACAATCCCATGGTTCGGGAACCATGGACAGGTCACAAAACATCATATCTTCTAACAAACTAAGGGACTAAATCCCCTTTTGACTCCTATGACCTTCATGCTCTGTTCCCTCAAAATATAGAGACTTTACAAGTATAACAAAATTGATTACAAAATTTAACCCTAGGGGACCCTGTCCCAACAATAATTGAGCAACTAGCTGGTTCACAATATTAGAATAAAAAAAATCAATAATGCCATTTTAGTGTGTTCTTGGCATGGGTTATTGTGGATCAGTTGAACGGAAAGGAGCATTGGTGATAATCTCATATAAGGTGCTTGACTGAGAATAAATCAAATCAAGGTATTAAGCACGTAATATTAATTGTTCCTCTATAACTTCCCCAACCATAGCAATATCCTTGACTATAGGTTGCAATAGGGATATGGTGAACTAGTCTTGAAGAACTTTGTCAGGGAGTTTGGTTCATCCTAACCTCTCATGTCTTCTCCACTCATGGATATGATTGGAGATGTGAGTAGATTTATCTTGTTTCGAATTAGACAAAAGGTCAGCTCCAAGATCTTTCCTAGTAGGTAGTTGGAAATGATTCAAGAAAGTACGAGCCAAGGAAGAAAAGTCACTAGAAGATGCCCTATCCAATTTGATATACTATTTAACGACATCTCCAATTAAGATTAATTGGAAAATTCTAAACTTCACAGAATCATCCACCAAAGAGTTAGAGGAGCACCAAAGATTTTAGGTGGTGATGTGTGTGGAGGGATTCTAAAATAGCTTCCCTTCGAACTTAGGAATATCAAAGGGGACTTTGGTTGGCATAGGTGGCCACCTAGGGTCATGACATATGGGTTCATTTTCTAGCTCATCCAAATTCAGTAAATCAAGAGGAGCTATAAATGGAATTTACTATTGGTTAAATGGATCATGAGGAAAATAAGTCCTCCTTGACAAACCATATGGTCCCCCCATATCATAGTTAATGGAAGATGAATGTGTACCAAGGTTGTAATTCATCACAATATATTGAGGTTCTGGGCCAATATATGAGTTGTAAGGATGTTGTCCCCTGGGTAAGTGCCCCCAGAAAACAAAGGACCTCCAAAAGCATGACTTCTCATGGGGTTGTACCCAATAATATAGGAAAAAACTCCCTATGCAAAAGCACCACTATAAGCATTAGATCATGTAGGAAAATTTGTAGTAATGGGATTAGTGACCCTAGTTAAACTAGCCCATCCTATGGAATAAGAACCTATATTGAAATGCATCCCACCTACCAAAGAACTATTCCAAGATTGATAAGCATGCCAAACACATAACTACCCTTGAATTGGATAGACGACATATTTTATCCCCCTATGTGTTCTTGAAAGCATGTATGCCAATGTTAGATAGAGTGACCATAGGTATAGTTGAAATAAGAGTAAAAACCCCAACTCCTATAATCTAACTAGGGTTTTCTTCCATTCTGAACACAAAGGTGGAGGAAGGCATAGACAGAGACAATGATGGAAAACTTGCATAAGTAAAAAATGAGACTCGTGGAATTCCCCAAGAAGATGGTAGAGATGTTGTAGTAGGAATGGATCCAACCACACTAAGTGGTGAAAAATATGACATGACAATAGAAATTGTTAATGAAGAGGGTAAATAGGGACCCATCTACCCCATAGTCGAAGTAGTACTCTCACAAAAAATATGGTAAGGAAAGAATGAAAATGGTTTAGTACCATAAGGTCATAGTTGCACTAAAGTAGGTCCAATAGGGTCGATAAAAGGTGGGTTTACATGTGAAAGTGGACTCTCGTCATTCACTTAAATAGTAACAAAATATTCTATTATAGTACCGAGGTTATCCTCTTCAATCTGAGTATCATTTAAACCCTTCGTTAATGGAGTTATCCAATGTCTACGAGGTGGTGGAAATTTCTCTTTAGGGGAAATGCCTAAAAGTCTATGAGAACATTCGAATCTTTGTTCAGCAACTGTGGATATATGTTTTTAACAAATTAAATTAGTTAAGGAACCAAACTATGAGTCACATTAAATAACACACGCTAAATAATCTAGAAGCCAAGCACACATAAACCAAAGAGAGAAAGAAGGAATTGTTATGCTACCAGAGCTTGGTTGATGAGGGCCCAGGTTGACAATAAATATGTGGTTGGAATAGTTGCATTGGAAACTTACTTAAAGGTCCTTTTAGACCCAGTACAAGCACCCTTACGAGCCATGGGTGCCCCCTAGGAGTTCTAATTGAGTTTGACCAATGTTTGCTCTAGGTACAATAAGGACATCCCCTTGCCATCACCTATAACAACCCAACCTAGGGGGACAATCTTAAGATGGATTCCCACAAAAGGGTAGGGAAAATATGCTAGGAACCCCCTATGATCCAAGTGGATATTAGTGGCTACCCACCTATTCCACCTAGACCTCTAGTCAGTTTCATCAATTTCTTTTATTATAGCAACATTTATTATTTTTAGTAGTTTTTTGGGTCTTAAACTTTTGAAGTTGTTTTGACCCCATAAATGGTGTGTTTTTAGGTTTGCAGTGGGATAGAATTGGACAAATCATGTAGTACTCGGAGAGACCTTTCTAATGAGTTATCGTACATACCAAACGAAGATCATATGACCAATTTATGACCTTGGGAAGTTGGCTTCCCAACTAACCCCAATGAGGCCCACAAACTCTTGGTGTTCCATCTCCTAGGGTTAGGGTTTTGGTTGTTTAGGGTTTCCTTTTTTTTTAATAATAAAAAGGCCCTTGAGCCTCATTGAAACACAATTCAGAGGCATGTAGCCACCACATCTCTTCTCAAAGATAAGTTACCATCACTTGAGCAATTTTATTTCCATTCTATATGTAAGCATCTTTTAGCTCTTTGATATTAATGAAATGAAGATTTATTTCTGCTGCATCTCTATGTTTATGTTTATATTTATATTATGTTGCATTCCTGCATAAGCTTGGATTAGTGGTACCAAAGAAGTTTTATCCTTATCTTTTTTTCTTTGCATGTACCCAACAAGGTTAGGGTATAAGGAGTTAGGGATCGAACTAGTTGAACCTTTGCAAGACTAACCTCGCAAACCATGACAACCTCCCATGGTGGAATAAAATAAAGGCAAGGGAGCAGGAGATTCCTTCAAATTATTGCTCGAAGAAGCTCTCAAGTGACAAAGGAACATGGTGATGGATAACTTTGCCTAGATCCTTTGACGGATTCCCACAGGCAACACATCTTCATTTGTCAGCCACTATGGAGGTGTCACTCCCTTCAAGGTACAATTCAACTTTGACATTCCCATATTTGAAGGCTATAGAGATGCAAATGTCGTAGATAAATGGTTAAATTTGTTGGAAGGATATTTTTTGGTTCATGATTTTTCCAATAGGGAAAATATTACTTTTGCACTCCTCAAAGCTGCCCCCCATGTCAAGGCTTGGTGGGAAAGCTACTGTGCATAGAGAGATGAGGGAGAACCCTCAATGTTTTCTGTTGTACCCACTTGGAATTCTTTCTAAGACACCATAAGGAATAATATTACCCTATCGGGAGCTATGAGGATAAGTACATAAAATGGACTTTGTTGCGGAAATAAATGGATCAAGATGTGCATGAGCTGATGAACATTTTCCATACCTTGCACACAAAGTTGGATATCAAATATTTTGAGAAACATCTGGTGCTCAAGAACCGCAATTGTTTGCACAAATACATTAAGGAGGAAATGGATTTCCTAGACATCTCCTTGCTTGGTGCATCATATCGATATGCTTCCAAGATTATGCAGAAATTCAAGCAGAAGAAGCGAGACTTTGGATTTTGGAACCCAAATCAGAACAAAGGTGCCCCCAAGCCACATAGAAAAGGGCAGAGTAAGGCCCCATCCCCCCAAGACATCTTCTCAAAGTTGTAAGCCAAGAATAATGGGAAGGTAAAGAAAGACATCGACAAGTGGTGTGAGTTCCATAAAACTACCACTCACAACACAAATGAGTGTTGTGCGAAGCAGGCACTGGTGGCCGAGCTGAAAGACTCAGAGATGGATGCATGCTATGACTCTAAGTCAGAACTTGATAAATGAACTGACAAGGGAAAACATATCATTGAGGATGAACCCATTGTGATGATAGCCACCACCAAGATCCAAAAGGTGGAACTTGAGGATCGAGAGGAGTGGGAGCACCTCTTCCACTCACAAATGTGGGCAAAGGGTTTGTCGATGTAGTTCATCGTTGACAGTGGGAACTAGAAGAACCTGATCCTAGCCGAGGTCATTAAGAGATTGAAGTTGCCAACAACATCACACCCACATTCATATAACATTGAGTGGCTCCACCAAGGGCGAGATCTTCGTATCAGCCAACAATGTCGCCTGCATTGTAGCATCAAGCCCTTTGCAGATGAGGTATTGTGTGATGTTTCCCTCTAGAAGTATGTGATGTTTTATTAGGTCAATCATGGATATGGAAGCATCATGATTTATATGAATACAGACCTCGTTATGTTATTATTACTCTGGGTCATAAATCGTATTGGATACCAAAGATAGCATTGCCTACCACTCTTTCTTTGATCTCTACTAAAAAATGCAGTGAGATCATTTCCCAGACTGAGAAATTTGTCTTCCTTATGATTCGCCCTAAGAACGAGAGTAAGATCGTGGCCACATTCACAGCCTCCAGATAGGGCTCCTCCACATGACAACGACAGATGGACAAGGTCATGGAGGAGTACAATGACATCTTCATCTCACCCACAGGGGTAACCCTACACTATCAGGTCAAGCACTCCATCAATCTGATCTCGGGCGCCAAGGAAAATTTCAAGGATGGAAAATTTTCTTGAAGTTTAAAAACATTGGCAAATCTCACTAATCCCTAGTATGAAAACTATAAAATGTTTATTGATATATTTGTAAAATTATTCAAATTTATAATGATTTCATATATAGTCTTTATATAATGTTGGCAATTTTGAAGGTAAAATACTTTTATTTTCTAAAATTTGGGTGAATCATCTTTAAAAAAACTAGAAATTGGCGAATCTTTTTTGTGGAAAAATCATGGAAAATTAGCCCACTGGGCGAACATTAGCCCCTAAAATTTTCCATGTCGGGCATGCCCATCCCTAATGTACCAATCTATCGATGCTCTATTCTAGAGAATGATGAGATCAAGTGGCAGATTTAGGAGTTGTTGCAGAAAGGGTACATTAGGCCAAGTTCATCACCTTGTGGGAGCCCAATCACGTTGGTATAAAAGAAGGATGGAACCTGGAGGCTCTGTATTGACTATCTGATGCTGAATAAGATCACTGTCCATAATAGGTATCCAATCCCATAGATTGACGACCTTCTGGAACAACAAAAGGGGGCTAAATATTTCAACAAGGTTGACTTGAAGTTCAATTATCACTAGGTACTAATTGAATCCTCTGATGTATGGAAGATTGCCTTCAAATCTAAGGAGGGCCTTTTTGAATGGTTGGTCATGCCTTTCGGGTTAACAAATGTCCCCACAACCTTCAAGTGTCTGATGGACGACATCTTGCGCCCCTTCACCAACTCGTTTGTGGTAGTTTACCTGGATGACATCCTGATCATCAACTAGAGTTGGGAAGAGCACATACACCATATTCGACAAGTCATCCAACCCCGCGACAACACAAATTGTGTTCCAATTTGGAGAAATGCACTTTTGGTATGACCTAAATTCAATATTTGGGGTGAATCATTGATGAGCAGGGTGTGCATGTGGGCCCAACGATGATACAGGTTGTTCGGGATTGGTCAGCCCCAACCACTTTAACAAATATCTGTAGCTTTCTGGGCCTTGCCAATTTCTATTGCAGGTTCGTGTTGGGATTTTCTCACATCACTTGGCCTTTGAGTCAAGTCACCAAGGGTGGAGAGAAAGCGAATTTATTTTAGTGTGAATCCCACTAGAAGGATTTTTCTAAGTTGAACCATCGCCTCTGCTCTGCACCAATGCTCACATTGAAAAACTACAACAACCATTTGAAATTGATATAGATGCCTCTGACTATGTTGTTGGTGCAGTTCTTACTCAGTAGGGGCATCTGGTGGCACTTAAAGGGTTTGCTAGCCTAAATGCACCCTACAAGAAGAAATAAAAATGTTGGGCAAAATAGTTGGGTAGGTAGATGGGGTTACAGAACTGGTGTTTCTTTCAAGACCAAAGTTGCTAATCATCTACAGGAAAAGCAACACACTGGAGCATGACTAACTTCCCTATTTTCATTTGTATATCACTCATTATTAACACCCTTTCCCAAGTTGTGTAGAGCAGAGAAACTTATGGCTTTGTGATGTTCTTATGGCCTTAAAAGCCACATTTCTTGTGCAAAAAGTCTTTTCATTTTGATCTACTCTTTACACTAAGTTATTTTCAAGAAAACTTGGTTGTACTCATCCTCATCCATATTTTCCCCCCACATTAACAGTTAATCCTATTATGTAATTCCCCTACCTCACCCTTCCCTACTAGTATTAACACCATGGTGTATAAACCCCAAAATTTGTATAAATATCCCTCCCCTTGGCATTATAGCCATATGGTCTGTTTAAAAAGGAATCAAAGTGACACCTGGTCACTTTTATGAACCTCCCAGGTCATCTCTTCTCATTCCATGTCATTTTGTTCATATAGCCCTCATTTGCAAAGAAAAATCATAATAAAACCCCTCCTACCCATAACCTTTTTTTCAAAAAATGATAAAACCCGAAAAAACCAAAAAACCCAAAGTTCCCCGCCCAAATATTTAAATCAATATTTTAATTACATGGCGGGCCCCTTCCCAACCTGCACGACCCATCGGAGGACCCGCCAGGTGTCTGATCTCCACCGATCAGATCCAAAGGTGGACGGTCAATTTTACTCCCCGATCTGCCGACCTTTAGCGCCCGGGGAAAATGGTTTTGGTCCCGTACAAGGACGCGTGGCGGGCGCTGGGGTTGTTCGGAGCCCTCTCCCCGATACCGCCTTTTACCCCAACGGTGGTGCGGGGAACCCGCTTACCACCATCCAGTTTACCGCTCTCCCTCCTACGTCACACTAACGTCATCCTGACGTCACCTTACCTTTGCCTGCCCCCGCGCCCCGTGGCCCTCCACGCAGCCCTGCCACCACATCAGCTGGCCACCGTGTCCTGCCACCCTGGCTCTCACCTCAGCGCCATGTCACCTCCGTACTATGGGCCCACCATGACATCATGCTGACGTCATCGGCGGAAAAGCGCCAATAGCGGCTTTTTCCGAAATTCAACGTTATAAACGGCCAAATGAGCCGTTTTAAGTCATTTTCATGCGTAAAAGAATGAGCCGTTGACAACCAGCTACCGTGAAATTTGTCTTCCAGCCAACAAATTCAAGATTTCAACCGTTAGAAGTCCACAATTCGACTATGCTAATCCTCCACAGCCCGGCTCGCAAGCATCCAGCTAGTTTTTCCAGGTATTTAGCCGGTTTCCTACTTCACCCATGCATTTCAATTCTCTGTAAAAATTCACCATTAAGCACCAGCTAAACTCTTGAAATTCAACTCTACCTCTCACACAAAGTCAGCCCAAGTAAACTGCAGCACCCCTAAACCCCAATTCGACAGAAGAGTGCTCGTTTCGCGGGCTAAAGACCCCGAAATCCCCCCGAGGTACTAGGCATTGTTCCCTTTTGCCAAGTACAGGCCACCTGTTGTCATACCAAAAAACTCACTAGCTCTGCAATCTCTCATTAACAACTCACATCTCTGTGAATTTCACAGCAAACCACAGAAGCCAGTTTGCATTATCCACTGAAGGAAGGACATCAGACCGTGTCAATAGTTGACCTGCAGCTAAAACTCTTTAAGGACTTGTCAAACCATTGCCCCTACCTCTACAGATTAACTTCTATCATGGCATCTCCTGCAACTTCATCCATCAGTGTGGCCTTACAAAGTCAAAAAAATAAGGAGCTGGAGGCCCTGCCATTAGTAGACAAGGATGGTCTCATTGGAGACTTTGAAGGAAACAGGGACTTCTTGCAGACCTTCGGTAGACTGAGGGAAGACTATAAGGACGGGCATGGTACACATGGGA
>APFE030595858.1:0-31223 GCA_000404065.3 Pinus taeda
TAAACCTTTGAATCCACATCATTCCTACACCCCTCATCAAGGAAATCTGATATGGTTCTATGCCTTAAAGCTGATGACCCTGTGCTTCCATATCCACTGCGTTGGGAGGATGCTAAAGGAGTTCTTTGTGCTTGTGATTGTGAGCTTGGTTCAAAGAAACCCCTTGATTTTTTTTATTTGTATTGAGATTCCTCCTCTTCCCTTATGTATTTGGTTCTATTCGCTGCTGACATCGCTAGACAAGTTTTCATTCCTATTTGTTTGTCCCCATCCGATGGCCTTTTCCCGCAGAGGTGTTTTCTGGCACGGGTGTATGAACATGTGTAATCATTGTTGCAATGGGGGCAATGAAATTTAGTGGTTCCACCCCTTCTCCCTGCTTCAGGCTTGTTAACATATTTCCACAATGGGGTTTGGTCTTGTTTAGTTTTTTGAAAGTCATGTTCACCCTCCTCCAGCTCCTCTTCACCGGGGTTTTCATCAAATCCACTTTCTCCAGCTTCTTCATCCCCCTCTTCATTGTGGCCCCTCTGTTTCCTACTCTCCGCCGGATCGCTCCCGTCGTCGGCCGAATTGCTCTCGAAGCGAAAATTTAAAGCTCGGGAGCGATCGCTCCCTGATCGCTCCCAAGCTGTAATTTTTGCTCCGGGAGCGATTTTGACAGGGAGCGAATTTTTTTTTATCGGGAACGCGCTCGCTCCCGAGTTGTAATTTTCGCTCCGGGAGCGATTTTGGCTGAGAGCGATTTTTTTTTTATCGGGAGCGCTCTCCCCACCCGCTCTTGCCCGAAGCGCGGATTGGGAGCGGGTTTGAAGGGGGGGGGGAGCGCTCCCCTGCAACTCTGGTTTTAGTAGAGGAGAGATCCTGAGGAAAAGCCGAAAAAGCCGGGATTACCGGAATACTGGAAGAGCCAGAAAATTCGGAACTATCGGAAAAGCCAGAACTGCTGGAAAAGCCGAAAACGCCGGAAAAGCCAAAAATATCGGAAAAGCCAGAAAAGCCAGAATTGCCGGAACAGTCGGAACTACCGGGAACTGCCGAAACAGCCGGAGCATCTGTCTCTGAAGGAAGGAAACATGATGTATGAAATCATGGGTAGCATAATAAGCAGCATGATGATATGAGCATGGGCAGCATAATGATGCATGATGATATGAGTATGGGCAGCATGATGTATGAGGTCATGGGCAACATAATAAGTAGCGTGATGATATGAGCATGGGCAGCATAATGATGCATGATGATATGATCATGGGCAGCATAATGATGAATGAGATCATGAGCATGGGCAACTTGATGATGAATAAGACCATGGAAGATGTAGCATGATGAGCAACATGAAGATGAGAGCAGCTCAGTCATCAAGGTTCAACACATGTGATAGTACAACAAGGTGTCACACGGTAATGTGCAACAAATAGATGAGATGCAACACTATGATAGGTGAACGAGTCACCTTAGAGGATCAGTTGAAGCAATATGTCTTCAACTGATCTCATGACAATATCAAAAGTCAGTGATTAACTTCTATTGTAAATGTACTATCTCTCTCACTTTCTCTGCTGAACTTTGAAGAACATAAAAGAAAAATTGATCCAGGCTTTTCCCACATTGTGGGGTTTGTCCCTAGCTAGCGCCACATCTTGCGTCCTCTTGTCTTGACTTGTCTTCTGCGATTTATATTTATGTTCCATCTGCAGCTTACTTTATGTTGATGTGATTGTTAATGTGGAAAAGAAATTGAAATGAATTTCTTAAGCATAGAACATACCTAAAATTAACATGGTATCGGAGCTGAGGTGAAGACAATGCCCAAGAAAGAGTGAAAGAGCAATCACCAAAGACAATAGGGACAAGTCAAAAGGATCAATGAGTTCCACATCTCTCTTCTAAGTTCGCTAAGGGTGAAGTGGAAGTAGAGAATATTATCAGAATGGCACAGCAGAAGATCACTTCATTGTGAAGTTCAGATCTAAGGGTGGAAGGAAAGACAGATGCCTTGGTTCCAATAAGTTAGGCCATCATGCAAAGGAGTGTCTGAATAGCAGAGACACATCTCTTGATGAAGATAACAATCATTCCAGGGACATCTTCAATGATCATAGGAATGATAAGTAATGTAGGTTATCAAGAAAATGGTCGACTCTTCAAAGAAAGCAAGGAACCCCAAAATCTCTTTTATGTACCTAATCGCAAGAAGAACCTGGTGTCCATGTCGGAAATGGAAATTTAAGGTTTCAGGGTGGCACTCATCGATGGAAAGGTACGTGTTTGACAATAGTTTTTTCAAAGATGTTTTAGAGTTCAGGTTTGTATCAAGTCCACTGGGGACCATGTCCATTGACTCAGCACTGGAGGTCTGTGCGTCAGATGGTGACTGGGATGCTTGAATTCAAAAAGAGCATGAAGGTACATGTCTGAGATGTACTAAAGGAAAATCTTACAAGGGGACCATTCCCCTCATGTAGCAGGTCCACAGGTTTGGAACAACCCGTGGAGTTTGAGATTCATGAACGAGAATCTCATGTATACAGGTGGAAGAAAACCCTCTATGGCTTGAAGCAAAATATCCTGGGCATAGTATGAGAGGATTGATAGTTGTTTGATGAAGCTGAGATTCACTAGGAGTGAAACCGATCCAAACCATTACCCGAAGGTTGTGGATGTTAGACCTTTCATACTGGCACCTTATAAGGACGACCTATTTCTGACAGGTGTAGACCCTCTCATTTGCAAAAGTAAGAGGGAGTTGGATTCCGAATGTGGAATGATAAACTGCAAGCCTGTGACTACCTTGAGAATATTAACTTTCAGAAGTTATATGGTAGTGATGTCGGACCAGATTTGGGAAATGCCTCTGAGTTTCAAAAACTCAATCACGTTGATGTTCTTGGTGAACTCTGGACATATGTTTTGCAGTTAGTATGGTAAGCTCATATTTGGTTGAGCCTCATTGGATTGGTGCCAAGAATCCTCTGAGATATCTTCGGGGCACAATCTCTCATGGATTGAGATACGCTGTCGGAAATATGAAAACTGCATGATTATTCGAATGTTGACTGGGTAGGCAGTGTGGAGGATCACTAGAGCACTTCTCAGTGTTGGTTCTCTTTGGATTCTACTTTGATATCATGGATAAGCAGGAATCAGAAATCGATTGTTATAAGTACCACAAAGACCGGATAAATAACTACGAGTATGACCTCGTAAGAAGTTGCCTGGTTGTGGAAACTCTTCAGTGAGTACACATGATGAATACCACTATGATTCTCTGTGACTAACAGAGGTGGGATTCGATTATTGAGGAATCTTGTATTCAATGATTGCTCCAGCAGATAGACATTAGATACTGCCTTATCTGGGATATGGTAAGTTGATGAGCAAGGAGGCTCCATTGCACTGAGATGATGTACAGGTCACTACACTTTGTCAGAGCCTTGTGGAAAGATAAAATTTGTGATTTTCCCGAACGACTTGGAGTCGTCGAGAGACCCTTGTAAAAGGGGCCTGCATGTTGCATACATTGAGCTCTGGGAGCTCTAGGGGCTTGCGGTTCTTACTGGAGCAACATACGACCACAGGGTGACTCACCCTCCCCTGGTAGTGTGCACTGGGACAGGATGATTCGCTCTCCTGTGGATAAGATGATTCGCTCTCTTGTGGGACAAGATGATTCGCTCTATTGCGGGACAAGATG
Source organism: Pinus taeda (assembly GCA_000404065.3). Taxonomy (NCBI): domain Eukaryota; kingdom Viridiplantae; phylum Streptophyta; class Pinopsida; order Pinales; family Pinaceae; genus Pinus; species Pinus taeda. The sequence continues at coordinate 3,698 of APFE030595858.1, forward strand.
ATTCGCTTTCCTGTGGACAAGATGATTCGTTCTCTTGTGGGACAAGATGATTCGCTCTCTTGTGGGATAGGATGATCCGCTCTCTTGCGGGATAGGATGATTCACTCTCTTGTGGGATATGATGATTCGCTCTCCTGTGTAGCATGATGATTAATTCTCCTGTGAGGTTTGAATGATGTGTTCCCCATGACGATTGTGTAGTGGGATGATTAATTCTCCTATGAGGTTTGGATGATGTGTTCTCTATGACGATTGTGTAGTAGGATGATTAATTCTCCTGTGAGGTTTGGATGATGTGTTCTCCATGATGATTGTGTAGTAGGATGATTAATTCTCCTGTGAGGCATGGATGATGTGTTCTCCATGGTAATTGTGTAGCAGGATGATTAGTTCTTCTGTGAGGACAAGATTGATTAAGTTCTCCTGTCGAGGCATCCTACCCATGTAGGCTAGGACTCATGGGAAGTACCTCTCATCTGATCAATGAGCAGGGAAATGAGGATAGGGACCATAGTAGTACCGATGGACGCATCGTTGTATCTACCGTACTCCCTATGTTAGGATGACTTTCATTGATCTGCAATCAATGATATTGGTCTGGGACCAATGGAGGAGTTGTACCCACTATGACACTGACTTCGGGTCGGTTGAGGATTGGTCTGGGAACAGTGGCACATACTCTAAGACTGACTTCGAGTTAGTGGAGTACTGGTCTGGGACTAGTGGTAGGAGTTGTACCTACTATCACACTGACTTCGGGTCAGTTGAGGACTGGTTTGGGACCAGTGGTACACACTCTAAGACTGACTTTAGGTTAGTGGAGAATGGTATGACACATTCTCGATCAATTCTTCTTCTTCATGGTTCAGCAGAGCTAAGTTGAGCAGAGCAGAGCTAGCAGAGTTGAGCAGAGCCAACAAAGCTGGGCAGAGCAGAGCAGAGCCAACAGAGCCGAGCAGAGCCAGCAGAGCAGTGCAGGACACTGATGGCAAAGATAGTACAATTGGACATATGGATCAGCGGATGGAGTTCTCCCTAGTTGAGAGGGAGTGTTAAAATTGGCAACTACGGCCAAACTCCATGTGGGTCATATTATTTATGGCAGCTAATATTTTTATTGGATCCCTCTCATTGAAAGGTGTAGCATTGATCTAAAGATCATCCGATTCCGATAAGTATTTATGAAGGTATGAATTTATTTATGTTATGGACAAATTGTTAAGTTGGCCAACAACTTATGTAGGCTCAGAAGCCCAACAGTGATGTCTATTCAACCTCTACGTTTTAGTATAAATAAAAGAGGACTTCAAGTCATTTCTACACACTTGGATCTCTTCCTCTCTCTACTTGTCTTTGGGTTTTAGTAGGAGGAGAGATCTTAAGGAAAAGCCGTATATTTTAAAAAGGAGCAGGAATTTTGAAAAGGGTATTTTAAAAGGAGGAAGGTCATTATTACTAAATTTTAAAGAGTAATAATTAAAGTTTTATTTTTAAGTGGAGTTTTTTGTGAAAATGGAGACAACACTTACAGATATGGAGAAGTTGAGCAGGGCTACTTTTGCCCTATGGAAATCACAGATGGAGGATATACTGATTTTAAAGGATCAATATTTGCCGATTGAGGGCACAACAAAGAAACCCTCATCGATGACAAATGAAGAGTGGAATAAGTTAGATAGAAAGGCTATTGTAACAATCCGCCAATATTTAGCAAAGAATGTTTATTTCAATGTGTCCGGAGAAAAGACGGCTGAAAGATTATGGAAGAAGCTCCATGATTTATATGAGAAGAACACAACATCAAACAAAGTGTTCTTGATGAAGAAGCTTTATAATCTCAAAATGAAGGAGAGTGCTTCACTAGCTGAGCACTTGAATGCATTTAATATTATTACTAATCAACTTGGCTATGTTAAAATCATTTTAGATGATGAAATTAGAGTTATTTTGCTAATGTGTTCTATGCCAGATAGTTGGGAAAATTTAATTGTAGATATGAGTACTTCAACAACTAAAGGGAACCTGAAGTTTAATGATGTCAGCAACAATTTAATGAATAAGGAGTTGCGATGCAATTCAATTGCGGAAAACTAGGGAGGAGAGGCTCTAGCTCTAGCTGATCGTGGTAGGAGAATGGATCGAGGCCGACAAGGGCGATCAAGATTGAGAGGCTGATCAAAATCAAGGAGAGGAAGGATCATCTGCTTTCATTGTGGCAAACCCGGGCACATGAAGAAAGAATGTCGATTCTGGAAGAAAGGACAAAAGGATCACATACCATCTAGTACAAATCACAAGTCATCCATCACAAATGAAGGTGAGACTACTGTTGTAGCCACAGATGGTGATGTGTTGTTTACTGTTTCAGTAGAGGATGCATGTGTATATACATCTAGCAGTAGCTTTGATTGGATCCTTGACTCTAGGGCATCTCACCATGTAACCCCACGCAAAGATAGTTTTGTTTCATATAATCCTGGTGATTATGGTAGAGTGCATTTGGGGAATAATCATTTTTGCAGTATTGTTGGAGTGGGAGATGTACAGATCAAGATGAAAGATGAACAAAATATATTGTTGAAACAAGTCAGGCATGTACTAGAAATGCGCACGAGTTTAATCTCTATGGGAAGACTCGATGATGAAGGCTATTCGACAAGCTTTGGAAAAGGAGGTTGGAAAATTAGCAAATGAGCATTGGTCGTGGCCAAAGGACCCAAGACATGAACATTATATACATTGAAGACACTGATAGGAAAATCAGATTTGGCTGCTATCACAAAAGAAAGAAATTCAACAGATCTGTGGCATAAGCATTTGGGTTACATGAGCAAGAAGGGCTTAAAAATCATTGTTGGTAAAAATTTATTGCGAGGTCTGAAATCCTACAATCTTGATCTTTGTGAGCATTGTATATATGGTAGACAAAGAAGGGTTTCATTCCTTAGAGGTGGTCATGACAAAAAGAAAAATGTGTTAGAATTGGTACACTCAGATGTGTTTGGGCCTGTTAACATCAAATCATTAGGAGGAGCATCATATTTTGTATCATTTATAAATGATGCATCCAGGAAAGTTTGGGCATATCTTATGAAAAATAAAAGTGAAGTGTTTGGAATATTTCAAAAATTCCATGTTGTTGTTGAAAGAGAGACTAACAAATTGCTTAAGTGTTTAAGAACAGATAATGGTGGGGAATATTGCTCAAATGCATTTAAGGAATATTGTAACAGGTTTGGCATAAAGCATGAGAAGATTGTGCCTGGTACTCCTCAACAAAATGGTGTCGCAGAAAGGATGAATCACACCATTATGGAAAAGGTGCGAAGTACGTTGTCCAATTCCAGTTTGGAGAAGAATTTTTGGGCTGAAGCAGTCAGGACCGCTTGCTACCTCATAAATAAATCTCCAACTACAACCTTGGATTGCGGTATCCCTGAAGAAGTTTGGACTGGTAAGAATTTGAAAATATTTGGATGTGAAGCATTCGTACATATTCCCAAAGAAAATAGAACTATCATAGATGATAAATCTATGAAATGCATTTTTCTGGGATATGCAGATGAAGATCTTGGTTATCGTCTATGGGATCCAGTCAAACATAAAATTACTAGAAGCAGGGATGTTATATTTAATGAGTCAGAAATGTTCAAGAGGACTGTAGGTGAGTTGGAGGTTAAGAAGGTTATTGACAGGTTTGAAGAGCAGTAGGATAACAGACCACCAATACAAGAAAATGAACAACAAATTCAGGAGCATGAAGAACAACAAGTGGAAAATAATGAACAACAAGAAGAAAGAATCTTGCAAGAACCTTTATAGGAGATTCAACTTGATAATGCACCACCACAGTTGGTTCGCAGATCTTCTAGGCCTTATAAGCCTTCACAAAGGTATCCTCCTTCAAACTATATTTGTTGACTGATGAAGGTGAACCTAATTGTTTTCAAGAAGCTTGTAAAGTCGAGCACAGTAAAGAATGGAAGAAAGCAATGGAAGAAGAAATGAACTCTTTGCGGGAAAAGAAAACTTGGGAGTTGGTAAACCTCCCAAAAGCTAGAAAGGCTCTACAAAACAAATGGGTGTACAGGATTAAGCATGAAGGTGACAAAGAGAAGGAGAGATATAAAGCAAGACTGGTGGTGAAAGGTTTTTCCCAAAAAGAAGGTATTGGCTTCATTGAAATTTTTTCACCTGTTGTTAAAATGTCATCCATTAGAGTCATTCTTGGTTTAGTTGTTGCTTTAGGCCTAGAATGTGAATAGTTAGATGTAAAAACTGCTTTCCTTCATTGTGAATTGGAGAAAGAAATTTATATGGAGCAGCCAGAAGGCTTTATAGAAAAAGGCAAAAAAGGCCTTGTTTGTAGGTTGAAGAAGAGTCTCTATGGGTTGAAACAAGCACCTCGACAATGGTACAAGAAATTTGATTCATTCATGTTGGAACATGGTTTTCAGAGGTTGGAAGCTGACCATTGTGTCTATATCAATAGGTTATGATCAAGGAAAGTATATTATATTATTGTTCTATGTGGATGACATGTTGTTGATTGTTGGGCATGATAAGAATAAGATCAATAGGTTGAAGAAAGATTTGGGTAGCAAATTTGCAATGAAGGATTTGGGACCAGCACAACAGATATTGGGCATGCGGATTATTCGTGACAGGAAAAACAAAAGGTTGTGGTTGTCACAAGAAAAATATAACAAGAAGGTGCTTGACAGGTTTAATATGAAGGATGCCAAGCCAGTTGGTACACCCCTTGCAGCCCACTTCAAGCTGAGTACTGAATTATGTCCTAGTAATGACAAAGAGAAAGAAGAGATGAGCATAATTCCTTATGCTTCAGTAGTTGGCAGTTTAATGTATGCCATGGCATGCACACGACCAGACATTGCATATTTAGTGGGAGTAGTGAGCAGGTTCCTTACCAATCCAGACAAACAACATTGGCAAGCAGTGAAATGGATTTTAAGGTATCTCAAGGGTACTAGTCATTATTGTTTATGTTTTGGTGATGATAAGACTGTGCTTGAAGGATTTACAGATGCGGATATGGATACCAGAAATTCCACTACAGGTTATTTTTATACATTCACAAGTGCAACGGTATTTTGTGTGTCAAGGCTACAAAGAATAGTAGCCCTCTCTACAACAAAAGCAGAGTATATAGTTGCAATAGAAGCTTGTAAAGAGATGTTATGGATGCAGCGATTCCTAGGAGAGATAGGAATAAAGCAAGACAAGTATGTGTTATATTGTGATAGTCAGAGTGCCATTCACTTGGCGAAAAACCCAACATTTCATTCAAAAACCAAGCACATTGACTTAAGGTACCATTGGATGCGACATGTGTTGGAGAAAGAACAATTATCCTTGGAAAAGATCCATACAGATAGGAACCCTGCTGATATGCTCACTAAGATTCTACCATGAAATAAACATGAGTTATGTAGAGGCATGGTAGGACTTGGTGTGACTTGATCACTCTTATTTGGCTTCAAGTGGGAGAATGTTAAGTGTGAAGCCAAATTCACGGAGGATTCTAGATCAGATCTTTCTAGATCTCCAGGATTCTAGATCTTTTTACACGGCCATTAGTTTCTAGAATCACATGCAGGATTCTAGATCCTCTTACACCGCCAGTGGTTTCTAGGTCATTCTAGATCTCCATTTGAATCACATACATCATTCTAGATCCTTCTTCTGCCTCTATAAATTTGTAATTTCTCTGGCCAAGGAAAACAAGCCAAGACCCAACCCTGTTCTGTAATGCAAAGTGATTTTTGTTCTCCATTGATTGTTTATCTATTCCGTTGTTTCTGACTAAGTAATCTTGTTGTTTTTCCATTTATCTTTTTCTGTGAAATTATTCTTTGCTATTGCCGTCTATTGTCTCTGAGTATAAATCCGTTGTGTGTTATGTATGCTCTGAACTAACAAAGCAGACAAACAATCAAAGCGGATATCAAATTCCAGTGAAAGCGGAATTTACCGGTAATATCTTTGTGAAAGTTAAATTCCGGTGATTTCACAAAGAAATTGTTTTTCGGATGGAATGCCCACTTCCTCAGCAACGTCGGAAAAGCAAAAAGCATAATCGTTTGAAAGGAAGAGGATATAAGACATATCCTGAATTTCATCTTCTACTCCGCTCCGCGTCTTCTGGTTTCTTGTTTTTTTGGGTTATATGCGTTTGTTCCATTGCATAGCCATGCATCTTATTATTTTTTACAGTCTATTTTTTAATTGATTTTTTAGTTTTGTTTGGATTGGACTGGTTGCTTTTGGATTTTTTTTTTTCCTTATCATATATTTATTTTTCATAATTTTACAGTGAGGTTGCAATGTTTCTCCGATTTTATTTTGTTGCGGGACGCAGAGTAGAAATAGATAAGTAAAGATGAAACCAGTGATGTTGCATTTCTATTAGGCTACTCGTTGAAGTGGATTGGCAGGTATATTTTGTTATTTTGTTTCATTTTTTAATCAGTTATTCAGATTATTTTACTAATAACTATGTCCAAAATTGGATTGGCCAGTTAGATAATTGGTAGGCATAGAGCCTCAGTAATTGTTTGGTAATTCTTGCTCAATGATTCGTATTTTGTCACTGACATCTAAATCTCTAAATCTATCTTTTCCTCAAACTTTCAAAGTTATATGGTATGGTCTGCGGTGCAATTGATGACAAACCTGAAGATGAAAAATAATTAGGTACATGCTTCAGTTGAGCACGTTCTGTTATAGTCTCCATATATACAAATTATGCCATTATGGGATTCTCATAATCTTTGTATTTACAAATTCTGTTATATTCTTTTCTCTGTTTGTGTCTATATGTCCATCTATATAAATACACAGGAAAGGATATAGGTACAAAAGACATTATTATTTGGGAAAAAGCCACATAAATTTTAATCTTTTTATATTAACAAACTTGATAAAACGAATAAAAAATTTGGTAAGTACCTTTCAGCACATTCAATTTCACTATATTTATGGGGAACACAACTAGACTGCTGACCTATTATCCAAGCAAGCATCTCAAAGGAATTTGATAAGTTTCTTTTCACAGCTTTTGAACAGAGAGCTTAATGCTAGCAGCATTAACAACTCTTAGAAGACAATTTATGCATCACGTGAAATATTTTGATTTTGTATTTTGATACTTAATGTAAAGATTTTGCTTTAACATGAATTATAAAGCGAACGGCATATACAATTTCTGTAAAGTAAACAGTAATGTGACAAGAAGTTTCAAAGGTAGAATATAGATAAAGATGACAAACATAGGTAGAATCGAACATAAGAATATGTATTGGAATGAAATCTAATGGAATGACAAAATTAATTTCTGAATGATGAAAAGAAGTCTTTTTTCTTAATATAAAGAAGAAGCTTTTTTTTCCCTATACTTTTTTTATATAAATATACATTACAATTATGTCATTGAGAGTTTTATATTAAAATTTAACTGTGAGAAGCTGGTATTCTTTAGCCTGCATATAGCATTAAGAATGATCTCATGGTCCTATTTCATGGTCCCTATTCATAGAGAGGTTCAACCCTCTTTTTTAATTGAATTATTAATTTTTAGGATATTTTAATGGTGTAAATCTTATTGGCCTTTAATTATTTTGACAATTGCTTGCTTATTGGTTTTAGCTTGGTCCATGATTTGCAATGTGCTTTGATTTGCAACAGGTAACGAGGGTTTGGCTTTGAGTAAAAAGATGAGGCCAGAGGCGTCCCTGTTTTGGTATTTTTTTAAGATGAGAGTCCTAGGTATCATTTATTTCTAATTAGAACGGCTCTTTTGTTTTTTAAGATAAGAGTTTTAGGTATAAGTTATTTATCATTGATTGCTAATTAGAATAGCTCTTTTTAAGATAAGAGCTTGAGTATAAGTTATTTATTTTTAATTAAAATAGTAGTGGAAAAGATGTAAAGAAGTTTGGAAGAATAGGTGTGTGCTTTTTGTAATTATGTAATTATGAGGTAGTGGAATTCGAAAAATATTTTATTTTGGAATGTGATGTTTTGAAATTATAGGAAACAATTACAACAATATGTTAACATTGATTACTTTACATTATATTTTCAACAAAAAAACTGTTAGAAAATTAGGTGGGATCATCATTAATTTAAATAATAAAAAAATTAAATTGCAAAAAACAAAAAACAGAAAAACTAATAGTCCCATAAACTATACCTAATTTGATCGATTTTTTTTTTTTTTTTTTTTCAATATAATTAGAAAACCGGTTGCACTTTGCAACATTGAATACTTTTTATATCTCTCCAATTTCTTAGAAAAAGCCGGCGAAGAAGGAAGACTCGGAGGGGACCACTGACAAGGAATACGAACAATGTTCTCTTTGTGATTTTGTAGTTAGCGTACGTTCAGTAAATGGTGGTTTGTTCAAGACTTTGCCTGAATGGAACACATTTTGTCCTACTGGTTGGCAGGTGCGATGCTCATTTGACGTTAAACTGCTCATGTACTTAGTACGAAGTTGATAATAAAACCTGTTCTGCCAAAACTAGAATCAGAACTGGCTCCCACAAATGCTTGCTTTATTTATATTTCATTTCATTGATGATAAAGAAAGGCGATTGTTTGACCGATTTCACTTGGTTGCTAGAGGCAGAGCAGAAGTAGATAGGTGAAAATGAAACCAGTGATTTTTGGATTTCTATTAGACTACCCATTGAAGTGGATGGGCAGGTATCCCTTTGTTTAATCAATACATATTCAGATTATTTTGGAAGTGGCCTCTTAGATAATGGCTAGGCATAAGCCTCAGTGATTGTTTTATGGTTCGTTTACTTTTATTATCTATCTCTTGCAATTCTTGCTCAATGATTCTTATTTTGTCATTGATATCTAAATCTATCTATTTCATTCTGTGCTAGGTGGTGTTTATATGGTCTGCAGTGAAATTGGGGAAATGAGATGACAAGCCGAAGATGAAAAATAAATACGTACATTCTTTGGTTGGTCCTAGAATCACGTAGATCTCGTTTTGTTATAGTCTCCCTATATACAAATTATGTCATTCTGGGATTCTCATAGTCTGTGCATTTACAAATTCTGTCATATTCTCCTCTGTTTGTCTACATTCTCTCAATCTATGCAGGTACACATTCTGCTAACCATGCTCTTAATTTACTCAATCAGAGTTTTATATCAAAATTTAACATTAATTTCGGGATTATTATGTAGCTGTGAGATGTATTAACATCACTTTTTATTTGTTCCTTACATCTAGGTTAATATTAGTTTTTTTTCACTTTTTCCTTTCGCGTTTGTCTTTGCCTAGGCTATTTTAATTTGGTGAAGGATGTACAACGGTAGATAGATTTGGATTTCTACGAAGCTAACCGCTCGAGGTGAGGAGTAGGTATGCTTTAACCTGGTAATAATAGCCTGCATATAGCCTTGAGAATTATTTCATGGTCCTATTCACAATAGAGATTCAACCCTCTTTGTTTATTGATTTATTTATTTTTAAAATTTAAAATGAAATTGCGTGCAAGGAAATCTTAAGGGTGTAAATCTCATTTCCCTTCAATTCCTTTGACAGTTGCTTGCTTATTGGTTTTGGCGTTGTTCGAGATTTGCAATGTGCTCTGCTCTGCAACAGGTAAAGAGGGTTTGCCATTAGGAAGAAGATGAGACTAGAGGCGTCCGTTCTTTAGTTTTCTTTTTAAGGTAAGAGCCCGAGGTATGGGTTATCTATCATGTATCACTAATTAGAATGACCACATTTACAATAATTAGAAGAGTGTTTGCACTTTGCGGTATTGAATGCATTTCATATCACTCCAATTTGTTAGAAAATGCCAGCGAATAGAGACTCAGAGAGGACGACGGACGAAGAATACGAATTGCTCTTTTCTCTTTTGGCGTACGTTCAGTAAATGGTGGTTCGTACAAGAATTTGCGTGAAAGGTACACATTCCTTCATCCTCTATGTAGGTAGGAACAATCTAGTAGGTATACATTCTTTCATACTCTGTGTAGGTAGGTACGATCCTCTTTTGAGGTAAATTGTTCATGTACTTAGTACGAACTTGATACTAAAAGCTTGTCCAACCAATTGTCAAAACGAGAATCAGAATTGTCTCCAACCAATGTTTTCTTTTTTCATATTTCATTGATGGTAAAGAACTAGATGATTCGAGTAATTAAGGCATTATAACTCAAATAAATAGATGAATCTAGGATTAGAGTAGCCGGTAAGTCGTTTGGGGTTTGGCCTTTTTTCCCCATGTAACTACAATTTGAAATTCTCTGAGTTTTTTTTCCCTGTTCTAATATATTATTTATCTGATATAAATAAAAAGACAATAGAAAATGAGAGGAGACAATTTGTGTTTTGTGGTGGATAATTTAGCTTTGGTGTGTTTTGTGACGTGTTTAATTACTTTCAAGGATTAGTTAGCTCTGGCTGCGTCTGTTTACTAGCACTTGTTAGTTTTGATGTAATGACAATCGTGATTCCAATGAGATATTAACGAGATATTATTATTGTTAAAATATTTTTAATATTCAGATCAAGAATGGTGATTTGAATAACAGAGAAAGAAGATGATGTTGGGTTCAATTTTGGTGATACATTTGAGTTGAGAATCAAAATTAGGTATGGATGATAGGTGACTAAAAAATCTAGTAATAATGTTTAGTTTAAAAGATATGAGGTGGGATTTAACAATTAAGTTAAGGTTATTAAACATTGAAAGTGTGAATAAAGATATGGATAAAAAAATTTACTGAGTTTTTTATATGAGAATATCAACAAATAAAAAACAAAAAAACCCTATAGGGCAAAAAATTTGACCAAAGTGTTATAATTATGTAAAGTACTTTGTTTTAATTGCTATTTTAATATTACTTAAATTGTAATGTTGTAGTATGCTATTGTATTTGTATAATTTTTAAGAGGTGCATTATTCTTGTTTAATTGTTGTTTCTTTATTGCTTTTTTATCATTCTCATTAGTTTAATTTAGTTATCTAGTCTCCACTCTATTCGACAAGTCTTGGCAACTTCCATCCTTCGCTCTCTAACCTTGCACATAATTTTTTCATTAGCGAGTTTTGTTCCATTGTTCTCCAAGAGTTTGCTAGTTTCCTATGGAACTAAATGCTATTTCTTTTGCCACATAATTTTTTCATTAGCGAGTTTTGTTCCATTGTTCTCCAAGAGTTTTCTAGTTTCCTATGGAATTAAATGCTATTTCTTTTGCTTCCTAGTCCATCATGATACATTTTCCTCGTCCATTTTTCTAGATTGGATGCAATTCTTTTAGTTTAGGGTTTGTTTCCTTACCTTGATTCTTCAATTCCTCTCAAAATCCTTGGTCCCCCCTAGAAATTGCTTTTGTTCACATTTCCATTATATTTTCACTTTTGTTCATGGAGCTTTTGCTTACCTCTTGGAGGCCTTACTCCTCTCTTTTGTTTTCTAGGATCTTTGGGTCTCTCCTGTTTGCATCTTTGCTTTATTTTGTAGGTCTAGGAGTAAAGTGACTTGGTGGCGTCCATGGCTTTTATTACAACATTTAGCACCCCAAGCTAAGAGTATTTTTGAATGAGAATTCATATTCTCTGCCATTTTCATAGAGTCCTCCCCATGTTTTCTTAAGATAATAGCAAGAAGCTCCCATTCAAGGAGGCTAAATTCGAATTCTCGCCATTAACCTTTTGTTCATGGTTTGAAACCTAGCGTTCTTGCACAATGTCATTGTTCTCCTTTAATTCCCATTTTATTTTGGCTACCTTTATCTCTTGTTTGAACCTCTTGTTCCACCACCATCTTTTATTTCAATCTCCTTCTTTGTTTTGTTTTCCTTGGCTTGGAACATGGAATGATGCAGAAGGAGGAAACTTCCCTTGCATCCCATAATTTGAAAATGAGGATTGGCATGTTAGAAGTTCGAGGTTCCACATGCTTGACTCTAAGGAAATTTTGGGGATTCCCTTCTTTGTTTTGCTTGGTCTTGGATCTAGGATTCTATTTTATAATTATGTCTTCATGGACATAAATTATCATTACATTTTCTTTGCATGGAGTTTGGAGAGACTTACCCTTATATTATGGATGTCTATGACAAAAATAGGTGCATAGAAAGTCCTTATGTATTTATATATTTTGTTTTATGTGTATTTTCTATTTGGATTATTTACTACTTGCTATAAATTGGATTATCATCCAAGTTCTACCAATCTACCTATCCCTGACTCATTTACCTAGCTTAATTATTTGTATTTTACAAAAGGAAATCAATGATCTTGAAAGAAACAATATTGCCGCTAATCTCGCTAGAGAAAATGACTCAATGAACTGATTTTGTTTTTGGGATTTTTCAGTGAATATGGAGGAATTAGATAAATGACATTTATTTTTCTTTCAAGTAGCATGAAGTGAAATCCATTGAAACATGCAGATTCCAACAACATAGATTAGTAAGCCTTCTCTTTTTGCCCCCTCTTTTTTTTTTCTTCTAAGCTTAGCATCATATATTATGTAGCTCAAGCTAGCTCTCAAGCCGTCCACCTTCTTCCAGGTGAGATACATAGTTCTTCAACTAAATTAATTGTTAGTTTTTTTGTTACCTTGTCGTGATCCCACAATGAGTGCCAAGTTGGTTCATTGTTTTAGTGGTTCTTTGTAGCCCAAATCACCAATTTATGGGCTATATTTAGTCTTCCTTGCAAAAGATTGTCCAATATTGCCTCCTTTTTCTTTTCCTTTCATGGGATAATATTATTCTTGTCACAGTTCTTTTACCCCACCTTTTCAATGATGATTTTTCCTTGATTCCTAACTAGGCCTTTGTCCATTTGTTGAACACTTTAGTATCTCTTTAAGTGTCTATAGAGTCTCTCTTGAGCCTATGCTGGATCTTTCTTTGTGATTTTTCCTCCAAACCCATATTCTCACTTGGCCTTGCCCCTATGAATGTTATTTTTTGGCCCTTGATTTGCTCTCTTTATAGAATTTTCACTTTTTCTACAAAATCCCAAGTTGCAAACTTTTCCTCAATCTTTTATTTTTCTATGTTACTAGTGGTTTGGGTAATGAAGCGGCCTAGAAACCTATTTTTTTATAGGCAACATTACATTCTCCAATCAATATTAATATCCTAGAACCTTATAAAACCTTAGTTTGCAATATTGCCTACATTAAGCTTCTTGTTTTCTCTTCACTTGACTCTGTTATTTTTTCATTATTTTCTTTAGCAGATTGATTGGGGGATGGAGCAACTTATCATTTTCATGGGATTCCTCTCACATGAAAGGCTCTTAGATAGAGAGAACTAAACATTTCTACGTTGGACAATGAAAAAAGAATTAAGGGATCCTCCTAAGTAATGGTGTAAATGCTTATGTCTCCTTGTGATCTCATTATATATTTGACACCTAAAGTTGAAATACTCTTATGTTCAATTCTTGTAAATAATTGACATAACCTACCCATTCACACAATTTGACCATTGACATAATTTGATGATTGGAATTTACACATAATTGGCGAGAACTTATCTCAATTGTTCTAATAGGGTTTTAAGGACATATTATTACTTATGGTGAATGTAGTTAGGAATTCTCAACCTTTTCCTATTGTTCAAGGTCCCCTATCAAATTCTTTATATATAGTCATGCACCCTTTATTCATGCATGTTATATAGTTGGAATTTCATCATTCTCACATGGTTAATAGCTTGGGACCTAATGCATTTGGTTTCCCATGCTACCTCCATTAACTCTTTCTCCCCTCTTTTTTATTTTCCCTTTTGGTTTTCCTTTTCTTGCAATAAGTTTCTCACTTGCATTGTGGTGTACCCTGCCCTAGTGATATTTCTACTAAAAGTATTTCTATATTCTATTTCTTTGCCCTTTTTGCATCCTCGTCCCTTCAAACAATTCTACCTTACTCTTCCCTTACAATCATTTTTTTCTTTTCAATGTCCCCCTATTTTGGTGTAGTTAGTGTAAACTATTACATTTCTAGCATTTTCCATTGAAATTTCTTGCCTTTTCCTTGTATATTTTCTTGTTCGTCATTCATTATTCTTTGTAGGCTACAATGGGTTTGTGGTTTATGTGTGCCAAACTATACTTTAGTTCTTTTATCATTTGCTTTGTTTTTCCCTGAACACTTCTTCCTCTCCATGCCTCAACAATAAGCCTCCCTACTTTAGCTTCCTTTCTTGGATTTATCTTGATGCTTCTTGTCACCACCTCTAGTGCCTTGGGGGCAAGTTTTATTCTCCCTTTCACTTCTATTTTTTTCAATGAAAAAACCTTGGTTCTTTTCTTAAGTGTTTACGTGGAAACTTGAGGGCTTGGTGTTTTCTCTTGTTTATTTTGACCTCTTTAACTCCATTTCAGTGTCCCAATTCTCATTTTTTCCACATCTCTTCCTCTTTTTGATGTCACTATGATTTTTTTTGGCTTTCCATTTTCCATTTTTGGTCGCCCAATGACCTTTTTTTCACCTCTCAACCTCCCTTTAGCCTCTTATCCCTCGTTTTTGGCCTCTGCATATCCTTCTTGGCATTTTGGCCTCCTTTTGAATTTTGTTGGTTTGAACTCTCTTCTAATCTTAATATAATATTTGTTTAGATACTTGTGGTGTTATACTATAGGCCTAGCTTACTAATTGATTAGAAGGGAGGGTCATCCTTCCCCCACTTTGTTCTAATTTATTCAATTGTCCTTGCCTTCAACATTACCCCATTTATGTATCAAATGAAGATGAAGAGCTAGCTAAGTGGACTCATTAGTGGTTGCCTTAAAACCCCCTATCCCCTTATTTGTTCATGCTTCAAATCATTTTCATGGAACACCTCTCATATAGGCTTCATTGAAAGTTGATATGATATAACACTATTTGACAAGACCTATCATGGTCTCATTCCTCAATGGCTTCCTTGGTACATGGTCCACTTAGATGTGCCCTTGATTGTTGCACTCACATGTATGCTTTTATAGGACATTATAATGCTCCTTCCATAAGGCCTCATGGAGTAACCCTCTCTTTTAATTTTTTTCACAATTTAGTTACATTTATTTAGCAAAATGCAATTAATAAACATGTTGGAAACACTTTCTGATTGATTTGACATAATAGAAGGTGTTAGGGGACCAAGTTTTGTTTATTATTTATTTTTTGGCATTTTCAGGAAAGTGAAAGAATCACTCCCTTTTTAAACTATGTACTTTCATGCACTAGTTTAATTAGGTTAAGTAGTCTCACATAAGTGGAATTGTCTAAATGAACAAGTTTCTTTGGAATAAATGGGTGAAAGAATAGACTAGTGGCAACCTGAAATAAATGAGTGAAAGAACATAATAGTTCCAACCTATTTAGGTGATGGAGTTAGGATAAAATTCAAGAGGGTTCAAATATGAATGAATAAAGGAGTAATTAGGTTGTTATTGACATGTTATTAAGGTTATGATGCACCTCCCAAGTCTTACATTTCAGCCCTTGTGTTGTGCCCCTTGTGTTTAGACTTATTCTCTTTGTTAGCTTAGGGTTAACCTCCTTACATTATTTGACTGTATCTCCACTTTGGAGCCCCTCCTACTAAGCTCAACCTCACTATCATCAAATTTTAGCTCCAAAAGAGTACTTTTCCTCCTTTGAAAATGAGTGCTTCCTTAATGTAGGTCCTTTAATGCCTCTTATTTTGTATAAATCATGCTGATGAGGTGGAATTTGACTATGTCAAAGATTTTTGTGCTCACCCCAACAAGGAAATTCTCCAAATATGTCCATCATAAGGCTCCAAATGGTAATAACTCCCAAAAATTATGTTACACTTTTTGGCAACTACATTCTCTGATTCCACCATGAGTTTGAAAGTTCATCCTTTCTATTTCTCCTTGTGTTAGAAGTGAGAACCTTATATGTTATTTAGATTCACGTCTCCTTGTGCTAGATCACTTCTACCCCCTCTTTTTTTTCTTTCATGGGAGTATTCTTCTTTCAAGATATCCCCCCTTTGCTTTTCTTGCTTCCTTCACCGTCCATCCACACCAAGGGTTCCCCCTTGTTTTCTATCTTGTCCTTTCCCATAGGTGAACCATCCCTTGTCTCCTTGAGATTACATGGATCTTATTTTTAGTTTGTTATAAAATTTCTTAAGCATGAAGCATTTTTGTAGTATTGTACCTCGTATTTTGGGGAATTTATCTCCCCACCCTCCACCTCCCCCTAGCTGTGCACATTTTTTTGGCTTTTCTCTCCTTTTGTTAGCATTGCTATTAGCTAAATTATTCCTAGGTCAACTTCCTCCTTTTTAGTTGGAGAATATTTTCATTTCCTTGATCTCTTGGATCCTACAATGCATTTTTTATTTCTAGATCTTATCTTTATTTGGTTTATCTTGGTAAGCATTTCTCTTATTTCTCCTTTCTCCATTTCTTGCTATATATTTATTTTGAACTTTTGTTAGGGATGCCCGACTAAAAATTATTTCTCCCTCATAATATTTTTAATTTTGGGGGTGTTTTAGGAAATGGAGCATAATAGCATCTTCCTCTTTCATGTAGTATCACACCCTTTGCAAGTTTTCTAACCACTAAGTTTCCAAGATGATAAGACATATGAACGTGGTGACACATAGGGGGGATGTGTGTGAGCATCCCCAAATTTAAGGGAAATTCAAGAGGGATAGGGGGATTTCAGGGGATATATATCAATGTAGATTCTAGAATAATGAATGACAAATTTAAATCAATATAGATGCTAGACGATGAATGACGAATTTAAATCAATTAATATAATATTTTACTATTTCTGTTTCATTAAATCATTTATGATGTATGAACCAATATATTTCATTGCTGAATTTGAATTTGAATAATGTATATGGGAAACATGATTCAAATTCAAAGTCAACAATGAAATATATTGATTCATACATCATAAATGATTTATTGAAATAGAAATAGTAAAATATTGTATTCATTGATTTAAATTCGTCATTCATCGTCTAGCATCTATATTGATTAAATTTGTCATTCATCATTATAGAATCTAAATTGATTTAAAATCATCATTCATTATTCTAGAATCTAATTACTATTAAGCAAAATAGTAGATACTAAAGCTTGAAGTCCAGAATAGTAAATTGAATTTACTTAAACTCAAAAATAGTAAAAGGGGACAAGTAAAAGATTCAGTGTGAGGTCATCATTGTATAGAATCAAGACTCATAAGTTAAAACTAAAAATGAAAAATGGCCAATGGCTAATGTCATCAAAACCAGATTGATCATTGAATAGGTTGACCAAAAATTACATACATATTCAAATTTTGATAAAAATATGTAAATATTCATGTGCATCCATATGAATCCAAAACATTATACACAAATATGTGAAGTTTCTCATATGTATAAAAAGTAAGGGTGTAGATAACCAAAATAGTGCGAAGTGTGACCTACCTTTGAACCAAAAATACATCAATAAAGAGGCTCTAGATGACTCTACAGTCCAAAAAAAATCATGCCACAACAAATACTTGGATATCATTAAAAGCATTGCCTATATTGGGATCCTTATCATCAATATCACCCTCCATGCATTAAAATAAGATAAAAAAGTTTGATGTGTCAAATTGAGATTTTGTTGTAGTGATGGGAAGATTTTTATTAGCATTATGATAAAGGACTTTAATAATCAATGCCACCATCATTGAGGTACATAGAGAGCTTGGTTCTCTTGATTAAATGCTAGTTCCATACCCTCATGATAGAATCCAATGGAAACGTTGCAATCCCCTCAATCATGAAATCTTGAAAACTATTAAGTTTGTTGGATTTTGAGTGGGAACTAAAATTCTACATTTTCCATATAAAATCCAATGAGGTTGGAACTACTCTCAAACTTTATGAAAAAATTAATAGTAATGTTAAAAATATAATGTTCCCAATGGAAAATTAACAACAATATTAAGCAAAATATGCATGCAACCTAAAAAAAATTCAAACAACAATTAAACACCCATAAAATTGCACCAGAACTACACCAAATTGAGCCATTTTATTATGAAAAGGAGAGTACAATGCATGGAATGTGTGCACCTAGGCTTGCCAAAGCAAACTAGACAATCCCAGGTGAGAAAAAATTGCTCGGATGTAAAGGAAAGACGTCTCCTCAATGCACTGCGTTGGTTCTAGAATTTCTGTAACTGCTGGCTAGAAGAAACCCTTGTTTGAGCCTCCATAAGTGATTAGAAAATTATGCCAAATTATTTTTATAATCTTGGGCTCTCCACCAGAAACCTAGAAAAACCTAGAAAGGTTTTGGAAAATTCTACCGACCACTCGGAACCCAAAATTTCAACTCACTCATCCCCATTGGCTGCCAAATGATCTCGCTGTTTGGGGCACCAAAAATTTTGCAAAATTAGGAGCCCACTCCCTGACCACTGACTGACAAAACCCAAAAATGTTTTGGGCTAATTCTAACCTCTCGGAATTACTTGAAATTGGTCTACGCCCTCCGTGGCAGAAACTGCGTTCCCAGTGGCTCTATCTGCTACAAAATGTCCTTATTACTCCTTAATTTGCAATAGGAATGATATAGAATTTTTTTCCAGATGTAGGGGGGGTGTTTCACATCAAATTTTGGCACGAGATAGCTGGAACCAACTCCATAATAACGCTATCTAGTGACCCCCTGCGCAGGCCCTAGGAAGATAAATTCGTTCCCCTCAATAGCAGTCACCTCTAGCTCCAAAACTTTCCATAAAGGCTAGACTCCCCCTCAAGTAACTCCACTAATTTTCTCTCAGAAAAACACCCTCTGAAACTAGCTGAAATGAGTGTTACGATTTCTCTATTGCGTCCTCCTTGGAGTATGAATTGGCCGAAGGAATCTGCTGAAATGCGCTACAATACAACACAAATCCTCTCACCAAAGTAGCAATAACTTGCCTCCCTAGGGTGGCAGTCGAAGTCCACCGAAAGAAGGGTGAGTTCTCCCCTTGTAGAACTCTATGCTAAGAAACACTTGTGACCCAGTTAAACAACTTGAGCAACAAAGGACATAGATGAGTGAAAAAAAGACCCCAATAGCTTCTATTCTCCTATTTATAATTTTTTTTTTCTTGCCTCCTCATGTGCGTCCCTCCATCCAATAATTCAACCTCTTTCCCTTAGCAATTCAATTTTCTCTCCAAGTAGTGCATATTTCTTGTGGGTGTTGCCCCCACATTCCACCAGCAAAATAATTTTCTATTTCTCCAAAGTCCCATATGCTAAAAATGTCTCCAATGCTCAAGTTACAAAACAATTTGTTATGCTTAAAACCTCCCCAATAAACTCCATTAACTCCCTAAGATGAAAAATCAAAATTAGAGACATTACAAAAAATTTAAGTAAAAAGGACATTCCCATTTATCTTTAATAGGGCCTTGACGAATCCACTTGCTCAACACTTGGAATCCTTTCTAACAATGCGCAATTACCCTCAGCTACACTCAAACTGCCTCACAACTCCAACTTGTTGAGTGAAATGACAAAAAATGAAAAAAAGGCGTTATGACTCAACATTGCAATTTTTTACTAAGCTATGTGAAAAAATAGGAAAATCACAATTTTTTAGTAACCTACATGATGCTTATTTTGAGGAAAAGATCATGATTTTTTCAACCTAAAAAACCGGTTGGTCGAAAAAATTACGAATTTTCAACACATCATTGAAAAATTGATGATTTTATCAAATGTTGCCTTGTATCAATTACCACTCATATTAGATTTCTTCAAAAAAACTATTGGTGTGCCTATCTTAGTCTTTTCATGGACAATTATGGGATGGATTGGTTAGTCGATCCAGATTTGGCATTGAAAGTTCATGAGTGCCTTTTAGACTTGGCACATTTTTAGACTTGGCACATGGCTACATGTTTTGTTATTTATGGGTTGATGTTAGGACAAGTTTTTAGCCCCATGCTTGCAAGTATAGTGCTCTATTCAATAGAGCAAGTGTGAGAGGTTGAAGATCCCAGAGGGTATGATCAAGTTGGTTTTTGCAATTCTTGGTTTAAAGGAATGCATTTTTATGTCTTGAGTTTCTTGAAACTCGTATTTTTCAAGATTTGATTATAGTTTTGGGTACCCTACAGGGAGATGTGCATGGAGTTTAAATTTTAGGAAAAATTGAGAATTGTTATTTTAGTAGTTGCTATTCTTTGTGATTTTTGACTTTGGGTAGATTGACATGGTAATTACATATGAGTACCAAATTGGGAGATTTTCCTACGTGCGAGTTTCAGTTGATTCTAAGTGCATGGATTTTGGTCTATTTTTACCGGTGCTATTTTTCAGAGGGCCATTCGACTTTTGGATACCTAGTAGGGCATATAGCTGTAGTGATAACTTTCAAGCCCTTTTGAGCACTTTGAAATTTCAAGGGGAGGTTGCATTTTTGCATGGATGAGTACTTGGCCCCACATGACGTTTACTTACTATTTTTGGAGATATTTTCCTTAAGAAGCTTCAATGTGTGCTGGACTTCATGTGAGATCCTTGATGAGCTTCCTTCCCCTTTCCTTGAGCATTGTATCATTGTTATTTTAAACTTAATTATACTAGGCCCACTTTGAGATGCACTTACGGTTTTATTATTTGCTTTATCTGAAAAGAGAAGTTCCTGCTATTTATAAGTTGGTTGATTTCAGGGGAGCACATGGCCTAAAGGAAGCTTCCTTGCAAGTTTTCAAGCACACACTATTTTAGCCTAGGAGATAGTGAACCCTACTTGAGAGGTCTAGTTATGATTTTCATGTGTCTTTCCTTCCTAAAATTAGCTTGGTCATTATACTACCTTTTGAGCATAATGAGTTTATAAATTATCACTTTTTGTGTTTAGGCTTAGGATGTCATCTCTCTTGGAGCCTTGCACCCAGTTCTCTTGATAATTTTAGCATGCATGAGATTCTTTTTTGAGAAGGGTGCACTTCACAAGAGGAGCCTTATGGTAGATTAGATTTAAATAATTATGACGCTGCTATTTGGAGTGTGGGGTGTATTTTTCGAGGAGAACTATGTTCATGCATCCACTATTTTTACCAGCGTTGCGATAATTGTGGTTGGGATTAAATCAGCAAGGGTCCAAATTAGAAAAAATATAAAAATCGGTAAAAATTGGCAAAAAAATCGACAAATACAAAAAAAATCACTTTCTTTCAATTTTTGTTAATATCTAAAGCATCCACAACATAAAAATTTAAAATAAATATGAAAAGAGAACTAATATATAATATGTGTAATATGTCTAGTGCTACATTACACATAACAGTGAATCATGTCTTGAATATTGGCTCGGCCACCGAGTCTTAACTCAGCCTCAAAATATCAACAAAAAATATAATAATGTATCTCATATCATGAGTCATAATATCATATACAATGAAATGAACCAAGTAACTAGCATTGTTGATTTCCTCTCTCTTTCTTGCGAGAAAATATAACAACTTTCCCTCTAGATGAAGAAGGCCTTGGGGCTGGCAGTGGACTCTGCTATGCTCTAGAAGCTAAAGAACTAGGAGGTATAGGAGGTAGACCACGTCCTCTACTGGTGACCATGGTAGGTGGTGTCATCTCCTCCTCCTCCTCCTTTGCAGCTGCTACCCCCTCCATTGCCTCCTTCTCTAACCAATCAGGGGTCGACTCCATGATAGGGCTCTCAGCCTCAACCCTAAATGTAACAGTGTTGTCAGTCCCATCCAATCTAACCTGTACAAGGGTCATGAAGTTAATAAATTATAAATAATAAATTAATAATTATAGAAAATTTAAAATAAAAAATAATATTGTTTATTATTTAATGAATTAAAAAATTAATTGATTTATTATTATTATTTAACCTGTTGCACTTCTTGTTGTGTATTTTTTCAAATACACTCTAGTTGCGCTCGCATCCAGAGAAGCTACATGTTTGACTGAGCACTCGAACGACAAGCCTTTGAAGTTTGGGTACTCTGCCACCATAGCTTCTCCACCATGCATCTACAACAAATAAAAAACATAAGGAAAATTTTGAAATTTGAAAGTTCAAGCAAAGTATGAAGAAACAATGAAAATTGAAAATTGAAATAAACTAAAGCTTACCTGACATGTTGGTTTTCCTATCATGGATAGCTATGTCAAAGTTAAATGTGCCACATGCCATCTTGTATATCTCCATTTTTTGGGAGATTTCTGCATGTTCTGCTAGAGATGACACCATCTTCTAAACACAATTGAAGAATCCATCCATGACCTCAACATCAAATAGGAAACCACAGGAGTAAGAAAATGCAAGGTTCAAGTAGATCCCTGCAACATGAATGGGACAATAGATTGCATTGTTCCATCGCTCATTAATCATTGCTCATATGAGTTGTTGTTTCTCAAACCCCTCATCTCCCTTATCATCATAGTAGCTACGAATGGATTCTTTGGTCGTATCCATGGCCTCATACAAGTAGCCCATTGCGGGCTTGTCTTCATCAACTAATCGAAGAACCTTTACCAAAGGTTCAGTAATGCTACACAACTCCTGCACTCTCGTCCAAAAGCTTTCCTGGTATGAAACTAGCTTACATATGGCATCTCCCTCTGGTTTGCAGCTATATGAAAAAGCACACCACTCATCTGAAAGAAATATTCTCTTTAGATCCCACATAGAATTCTAGAGGGATTGAAGAGATATGAAGCTAGTGGCAAACTGTGTAATGGCAGGGCGCACTAACTTTTTGTTGTTGGTGAACGTTCTCATCAAATGAAGCAGAAACACATGCTTATATATGGATTTTGTAATGCTTTTTGATGATTCAACAATATCTTTGACAAAAGAAATTTTTCCTATGTCGTCCAATATCAAGTCCATGTAGTGTGCAATACAAGGTGTCCAAAATAAGTTGGGATGCCTCCCCATAAGCATCTTTCCAGCAACAATATAATTTGCAGCATTGCCCGTTATGACTTGGACAACATGTTGTGGACCCACCTCCTGAATGAACATGTCCAACTAATCACATAATAACCTTGCATCTTTGATATGTGTAAATGCATTAACATATTTCATAAACATTGTCCCCTTCGGACAATAACCAAGAAGTTAATAAGGATTCTACCCTTTTGATCAATCCAACCATTTGACATCATAGTGCATCTTGTGTGTGCCCATGAGCCCCTAAATTCCTCCAATCTCTTAGTGCATTCGACCTTTTCATTTTGAAGAATACACCCTCTAAAGTCATCATAGGAAGGGGCTTTGTACCCCGGGCCAACAATAGCAATAAAATCAATCGTGGGATGGGAAAATGGATTGTTCCTGACAATGCTGAAAGGAGCATCACTCCAAAGAAGGCACCTACCAACAACTTGTTAGATTCTTCATTCTCCTTTTTTCTAAGAGCTGATATGATAGATGGTTGTGCACCAAGTGTGGTTCTAGGAACAAAAAATGATGAGGCAGTTGTGGGTTGACTGCAGATGCTGATGCTGAAGAAGAACCAATACCACTCTCATGGTCACCTCCCAATTCCACCACTCCACCCCCTGCCATTTGACTCTTCAGAGCTGCCTTGGTCACTTTGGTTGTCTCTATTTCTTCTAATGATTTGAGGGCTCTGCAGATTATTTCTGGATTTGTATTCGTACAAGGTGGAACTTCAATCTGTATACCCCGTGTCATATGATGCCCACATAACTTGCAAGTCAAATTTGATTTGTCAAACCCTACATCAGGTTCACCAAATTCCCATAAAGGGTCCAATTTTCTTAGCATGTTTGTACTTTTGTTGAATTCTTGACTTTTAATGTAAGATTGAAGTTTAAGCCTAGGGCACAAGAAGAATTTCAAGTTAAACAAACAAAGTTAAAATTTACATACAACATTTTGAATTTTTTACTAAAAAAACTCTCAACTCAATGCAACAATAATAACAAAAAAAACACATTCAAAGCCAAGCAAAAATCATGGAAAAAAACTAGTGCACAAGAAGAATTTAAACAAATAAGACTAACAATCAAGATTTTTCATTTTTGTCTAAAAAAACCCCTCTCCACTAAATGCAACAAAAAATGACAAAAAAAACACGCTCAAATCCAAGCAAAAATCATGGAAAATATATGGGTGATAAAAACCCAAGGAAAAATAAGGAAAAAAAGTGCCAAATTTGATGCCCATACTTGAAAACCACGCCCTACTGAAGAAACTTAGTCCAAAATCAGTTTTTTTTTGCTAGGGATGCTAAATTCCTTCGCTTTTCTCCTCTGTTGCCCTTGTAGATGAGGTCTTCTCCTCCATAGCTCTCTTGTTCTCACCCTTGCCCTCTATCTACAAAATGAATAAAAAAACCAACAAAAAGACTCTAATGACTCACTGTTGTGAGGCGCAGGGATTTTTTCGGATTGGATTGCAATTTTTTCAAAGCGAAAAAATCATTGTTTTAATCGCCATCACAGAAAAATCACGATTTTTGAAAAAAATGAGATTTTGTTGCGATGTTTGCAACATTG
Source organism: Pinus taeda (assembly GCA_000404065.3). Taxonomy (NCBI): domain Eukaryota; kingdom Viridiplantae; phylum Streptophyta; class Pinopsida; order Pinales; family Pinaceae; genus Pinus; species Pinus taeda. The sequence continues at coordinate 28,234 of APFE030595858.1, forward strand.
ATTTTTACCACACAATTGGAGCACTATACATGGAGATTGCTATTCTTATTGTGCTTCCATTTTCTATCACTCTTCTATCTCATTCTCTTTCTTTTATAAATTGTGCAAGCAATGTGAGCGCAAGGGTATTATCATTATGGAGTTGTTTTGGGGGCAAAGAGTTGTTGATTATTACCTTGCACCTTTAAATTCTTCCACCATTTTCTTCAGAAATTGTAATTGAGAGAAAGCATCAAGTATTTGTGATAGTTGGATTCTACCTTTCATCATTGTGATTGTTCCAATCTTGTCTTGTGGAGGAGGAATTGTACGTCTTAGCTTTCTTAAGATCTTGGAGAGTTATTGGAATGATTAGAATTGTCAAGGACATTGTCCATCCTACAATCCTTTGTAATAAGGACATTCAAGCACTTTCTTTGCAATTATCCTTTGTTTTTTGTTTAAGAACTTCCATCTCCTTAGGCTTTTATGTGCTTTTAATTTGTGCTTTTGATGAAATTTAGCAGTTACAGGATTTAGATACTAATATTCACCATCTACACTTTTTTCTTCCTTCATATTGTGACTCCATAAAGGTATTTATCAATTCTCTTTAAGCTATTAATTTACTCAAAAAGCGAAGAACTATCAAATTATCTCAATTTTAATGTATCTTACTCATTCTACACATATACAATTAGGCATATTTAGTCTGTGTTTATCACTTTTCTGTCATAAAACAATGAAATTAGCTTGTTGTTTTCTTGTTTTTCATGAAGAGAGATAAGATAAGATAAGATAATTATATTAATGTGCGACAAATGACCACAACAGTAGGTCAATAGGATTGAAGTACAACCAGTATGAATACAATGTGGGAGTGCCAATGCAACTCCTAGAAAATGCCAAAAATAATATGAAGAAAGAAACCTACATAAGTATTACATCAGGTCAGAACATATGTATAAAATGGTGACAAAGGTATGGTGATACAAAAAAATAAGTGAGTTTGTCCAAGACTAGAATTGTGGAGAGAACACTCTACATTTTTCTTGATTTTTGTGCACTAGGAGGCATTGAAAACATCAAAAAAATATATAAAAACAACACTTTAAATAGCATTGACAGCAAAACCAGTCAAAACAATTTGTTGTTCCAGCGATTTTTTAATGCACTTTAATTAAGCAGTTTCTTTATATTTACATTGGGTTGTTTGCCCAATACTAATGCAAAATTTCTGCATTATTTTTTAAGCATTTACAACACTGTAACAGTTAATTACAGCTCTAAGTAAATTTTTGTTTTACACTCTAAATTAGCACATTTCAATGTATAGTTGCATTTGAAAGTTTGCCCCTAATTAATATAAAATTCTACATTTTTGTGCCCAATCCCATTATTTATGACAGATTCTACTTGTTGTAATTTGGATTTAATCGCATATTTTAGACAGGCCAACAAGCTTTATTTCAATTTTAGGTGTCTGATCAATCTTTGATGTATAATTGAATCTTGAAACCATTTAGGTATACACCCATAGAGTTAGCAAGTGCTAACTTCAAGTCAAAGGAGGTAAACAAGGTGACAATGCTTATTTCTGTTGGATATTGGACAAACCAGCACTCCCCATGTGTTTCGTGGCATGTGCTTAATCGCCTCTCATGGATCCATTAACTTTGGTGATGTGTCCATTTACTAACACGTGTGGGTTTTGGTGTAATGGCAATTGTGATTCCAACAAGTGGTATCAAAACCTAAGGTCTCAGGTTCAAATCACACTTGGCTCGCGCGGGGGGGAGATTGTTAGACATTGGATAAACTAGCACTCTTAGTGTGTTTTGCAACATGTGCTTAACCACCTCTCATGGATCTGTTAACTCTGGTGATGTGTCCATTTACTAACACTTGCGGGTTTTAGTGTAATGACTATCGTGATTCCAACAATTTCCTATAGATATTTGGATTCCCTTCACTTTTTACAAGGTGGGAATTTTTGGGTGATAATAGTCTCCTTTCAACGCTTTCTTCAAGATTGATCTATATGTTGACCTTATGCTATGTAAGTCCCAACAATAAATCATGTACTTTATTGTTATGGAGCCTTGTTTTTTGGGATGTGAACCAGAGAAAGAACATGGAGAGATAAGCTTGATGAGTCTTGAGCTTGGTATGATGCCTCTCTTGGAAGAAGACTTGGTAACTTTATCCTTGATGTTCCACAGTGGCTTTGGTGCTTTTGTTGATGCAAGAGTTGAAGGATGGACTTGTCGATATGGATACTAGCACTAGAGTTGTCTAGCCATGTACGTGTGGCATGCAAAATGGTTATGTTTTGCAAACCATAAGGAAGACAACAATGCTATCTTGGAGAGATTTTAGCTTGTGCTATACAGGTTTGATATAGGATTTTCCCATGTTGATACCTGCTTGTTGTGGATATCTGGGGGTGGCTAGGGTTTTCATAGTTTCCCTATCTAGGGTTTTGGAGAGCTTTGAAGATTTTACCAGCTTGTGATAAGCCATGAGTATGTACATGTATTTCATTTATATATATGTGTGTCTGTGTGTAGTTTCCAACTATCCAAAATTATGTAAGCCGCAGATTTGACTTTAGTTTCCATTGTCTTCTTAATTAGGTAATTTCCAACACCTGTTGTTTGTGGTAATTTGATATAACATAGGACTGAAACTTTGTAATATCCCAAACTAGGTGTTAGGCCAGGAGTAACTCCAATTTGGCAGAAAATTGATTGATTTCATTCCATAGGTAACCCATTATTATATACAATAGGGAGTGATTGTTCAGTTCATCTCCCGATGACTGTTCACCTTTCCAATTTATTTTATTTACATAAAATTCCCAATCATGAAGATTAGGTGTCAACATTCCCCCCCTTAACCTAAAGGGATGTTGGTGAGTCCAAGCATCATTCTGAATCGTTCAAGCTTTTCCCTTCCAAGTGCTTTGGTGAAGATGTCTGCAATTTGCTCATTTGTGGAACAATGACGAA